>APFE030976161.1:134272-168430 GCA_000404065.3 Pinus taeda
TGAAATGATAATTCATCTAACATAAAAGGGAACAACAACTAATCTATTGAAAAGATTGAACATCAAGGCTTTAAAATACAGGAATGAATTAAGCAGCAATCGTAATCTTAAAGGAATCAAGCAGCAACTTCTAATTGGAAATGATTTGAACAGTAAACCAAGAACAAAACAGGAAACCTAAATAAGTCTACAAAATATTGAACAACAAACTGAATCAAATATAAGCACATAGTGAACTAAATCAATTGTTAACACACAAGAGAAATTAGTAATCTGAGTTTAGCATAATAAATATTAACCACAGTTATAAAGAAACAACAATTGCAGTTGTGATGGAACGGCAATCCCAATGAACAACAATCACACTTAGAGGTAAACCGTAGATAAATAAACAACAATACTGATCAGTAAATGCAGAGAAATGTTACTCTGTAAATGAATAGTAATGTTAATTTGTAAAGGGACAGGAATGTTACACAATAATATCAATCTATAAAGGAACAACAACACGATACGATCTCAGAATGAACAGCATAACATTTCACCTGCAGAAGATAACCTTATTATTCAGATACGAATTAAAAATAATAGATCCAATAAACAAAGTAACAAGGAACATTAGATTACTAAATGAAACAAGTAAGAGAAATCAAACCACACATGACTTGGAATTGGAAAATAATGGTACAGGAAGCAAGTGATCTACTAGGGCCAGGCCTTTAGCCTCCAGGGACTCACTATTGCGGTTACTCCAGTATCAAAGATGGAACAACAACAAGATTTATGTATTAATCATAAAACCAAAGTTATAGTAATCACTCTTTAAGGAGATTCGATGATCAAAGTACAATTTGCAACAACAAGTTCCATAAAACAACAATAATCCACCCCTTGGGCTAGCAGTGTTGTCCCTTTTTATAACGGCCAGGAAAAAATACCAAAGATACAGATATTCGAAAGATATCCTTTAGTTATCTCTTCATCCTCTTGTGTATATATGGTATTTCTTCTTCCTTTTCCGGGCTCATACGCTCCGATCTGAATTGTCTTGTCTGGATGTGATTCCCTGTCAAAGGGACAACAATCGGTTTTGCTTTGTCGTTTCCTTTGAGATGGCGATCTTTCATTTTCTTCATTTTCTGCATAGAAAAAGGTAATAATTAGTCATTTTATGTTAGTTACAAATCTCTTAAACTTTATCGTAATCCTTCATCATATGCCCATCTCATAATGTAAAGAAGTTATGAATTAAAAGAAAAGATAACATAAAAAGTGGCAATTACATACCTTTTCTAATGCTCAACACACCCCCCTAATTACCCTTTTTCATGCCCTCATGAAAACATTGTAATTGACATGCAAGGCAGTTAGGGAGTAGGCTGGAGAGGGATCCTCAGTCGATGGTCTACAACCATGATTCCTAGCTAGGATTTCAAAAATAAGCCCTGTCTGACCTTTAGGCAACTCATATAAGGCTCTATACCTTGGTGCGGGATACCAAATCACTAGACTTCAGAACATACAGCCTAACCAAAATGGGCCTTCTCTCAAGATAAGCTCACCATAGATAACCAAGCAGTCAGCAGCTAGCTTAAAATTCTCATAATTGAATGGTTCTCTGTTTTGGATATTCCAATTAGAAGTCCAATATCGGAATTTGGCTACTGCTATGGCAAGGTCTTTGATGGTTAAGAAGTATTCTACCCCTTGCCAGATGACTGCTGTGTGAATAGGTCCCAGTGTCTAGATTACACCCTGAGTTCTCATTAAGCTCTTATGTTTATTCCATAATTGCACTTGGTCTCAAGGTTCACTCCTTACCCACAAATCTAATCCATTCTCCTATATTTGGAAGACATTGTAGGATTTAAGCCACTTTATCTGATTAACACTGAAAGAAATAAATGCTTGAAGTTGGACATCACCCACAAAAGGGCTAGGGTTCTGTTCTATTTCTCCATCTAACACAAGATTGTGCAAATAAATTTCACATAATAATCGTTGAACTTTCACCCCATAATGCTTACAATAGTTTATGAAGTCATAAATGGTTTTTATCTCTATAGGCACACCTGCCTTGACAACCTTAATTTTCAATTGTAAATATCTTTGCATCAAAAACAAAGGATAGTTCCTGGCGGGTGCCCTACACGCTAGAACATCAATATACCGAGAACATAAGGTATCCATTTGATTTATAACTCTGTCTAGTCTATGGTTTACCTTTTTGACTCTTTCCTCTGCCTTTTGCCATCCATCAAAGGCCTGGCTTTCTAACGCATTGATGTTCTTTAGCTATTGTTGTAACTTCTGATATTTTTCTTGAGGAACAATCTCCTCCGTGAGTTTCTCTATCATCTGTTGGGCTTGTGCCAAATCTTTTCGCAGATTTACCAATCTCGGGTCATTATCCATCATGAAAATTTTGGGCTGGAGGTCTACTTGGATCTCCTTATTGCGACATCTAGTCTTTATGGTCTGAGTTTCCTTCTCACAGACTGTTGGGTCTGTCTGGACTTCCTTGCCACGGGCCAGTGTGTTGTCCATTTGTGCTTTTGCATTTGCAACAACCAAATGTTGTTCCTTGCGATTCTGAGTAATAGGTTTGACTTGAGTCCTTTTGGTCTTTTTCTTATGGGGTTTTTCCTGGGTGGTTTCACGCTTTTCCCCAGAGGTTCCTTTTGAGTTCTTCCCCATTTTTAAGACTCTTATTTGTTGTCGAAGTTACTTAATTATGTTAAGCAATCTCTTATGTTCCTTTCGCAATTTTCTAATTTCCTCTGTTTTCTTGTAAGGAACAGCTGTTTGTTTTCTCAAGCCTAGGTTTTGTTCCTCAGGAATTGTACTTTCGCCTTGGCCAATTTCCATGTTTCCTTCTTGGAACACCTCCTCAATGTTCTATTGATCAGGTTATTCAAGGGTAGAAACGCTAGTTTGTTCTGCTGTCTTCTAGGTAGCTTCTTCTTCTACCTCTTCTTCATCATAAAATTCTTTGGGTGTATTCTGACTAGGAACAGATTGTTCTTCTTCCTCCTCCTTCGCACTCTTCTCCCCAGATACACTCTTATCATGAGCAAAGTGATCCTCTTCTTCTTCCTCCTCGTCAGACATTTCCTTGGATGCACTTTTATCATGAAAAGAGTGTTCCTGCGGCCCTTATTTGGTATGGGGGTTGAATGGGCTGTGAGGTTGGACATATTTGCCCATATTGGCGAAAATTTGGGCCAAGTCATCTTCTTGTAGAGGGTTTTGTAGTGGACTTTATTTGTGTTGCTTTGTTTCTTCCCCTTCTTCCTAACCGGATTGTTCTGATTCCTCCTTCGGTTCTTCTTCATCGTTTTCCTCCAATTATTCTTCGTTCTCCCCACCTTCAAGTTGTGGGGGTTGTTTGTCTTTTGAATCATGTATTTCTAGAGGTTGGCTAATGTTTCCTTGGGAATTTCCCAGCATACCTCTACTCCTTGTCAATCTGATAGATTGTCTTCGTTTTAGTGGTCTACTCGATGTGGTAGCAATATTTTTTCGTTTCGGGGCTGGCAAGGCCAGTCCCCCATCTATCGAGAAAATCAATTCTTCCCAACTACTCTACTATTGGGCTAGACTGTAACTAACTATCAATCGAATTAAGCCATGATGGCTTACTACTGACTCTACATGGCGAGATTTTCTCGTGCTTTGGGCAACATCATGTAATAAAGAATTTAAGAACGCAGGAAAATTCACAGCATATTTTTTCTTTAACACAGCTAATAGTTTGAGATGGCATGGTCTTACCACATCTTTTCTTCCATCACAAGTGATGTAGCTTTGGATAATTCTTGCCAATTTTGCCCAAGGCTCTCCCAAGGTCGCCGGCAGGACTCCTTTCCCTTTGACAGTAAGGTTCTGCCCTTCATCCTGGAAGATGGTTATGGTGTATCGCAGTCTCACATTTTTCAGAGTCCATACAAGTCCAACAGTTGGCAGTCCTGAAGCTTCAGCAATTATGTCAACTGTGACTTCTATATGTCTCCCTCTCACCATGGAATGACTTTACTTCAAATTCTGTAGAAAGTCGATTGCCACCATCTCGTTAGATGCTATAGATAGTTAAGGTAAGCTATCCATCCTGCCCTTGCTAAGATTTATCATGTAGCGTCAAAGACCATTAGCACCTGTGGCTCACTGCAAATTGATCTTCCTCCCATATTTTTCATGCTTAGCACACTGCATAGACATAGGGATGACGATCGAACAGCAGGTTGTTCAATTTTTTAGCTCAATGTTAAGAAAACACAGAGAAGATGTTGTAATAGCAAGTTGTTCAAATATTTAACTTACTGCTCATTTTTGCAAACAAAAACATGGAAATAGCATTGGAACAACAATCTATGCATATTGGGAAACACAATGCTATTAGGCTTGCTATTTCTGAGTTGTGGTGAATGTCCTAATACCTCTGAATAATGAGTTGACACATATGCCAGTGAACTATGGAGATCACCTGCGCCCCCCTGTAATGTGATAGGCCGTCCTCGGCTGTCAAATAAAGGAGCAGCATGGTAAACTACAATCGTATAATAGAATAAAGGAATAACATATAGATATATGACATGTTTACAAAAATGAGCGGATTACTGAAATCGAGGCATATGATGAAATTGCTAATAAATAAGGAAATGTCGTGATATGATGTGAAAAATGGAGGATAGGATAGCTGAAGTGAATAAAATTTCTTATGCATCATTATCCACTTTAACCATCATGATTGATTTATAAATGATTTTCATGTATCAAAGGTTCGAAAGGGTTATATACATAATCTCATTTGAAATCACTATAAAGATATAAGAAGAAGGGTTTATAATAACTATTGGTGTATAAAAAATATGGCTTCAATACCATCAACAGAGCTCTGTTGCCCACAGGTGTCCATAACCTTGACAGAGTTGTTTATTTCACCCTTGGAACCATAATCCTTTGTGTATGCCTAGGAAAGTGCTTGTGCAATGTTAAAATGGAGGCCATTGTGCTGGCTTGGTAACCAGATGAATCACAATGCCATTCACCAGGAAGGAGTGAAAGGTGGGCGGGTCGGCCCGTGATGAGACCTCCTGTTCCAAGGACTTTATTTTTCTGATGTGCCTCTTGGATCATATCCCTGGTGTGGTGGCCATAGTGGGAATGCCACTTCACTGTCTTCCTTATGATCATGGTAGGTTGTCTCTTGATGAAACCCCCTATCCTTCATCTGAAAAATCATGTTAGTAATCATATAGATATACACCTTTTTCTTTTTCTTCTTTTCTTTTATATAGCACTTTTCCTATTTATATATAGAGGGTGGCTGAACACTCCTTAAGAGTACGGATGGTGGAAGAAGTCTGAACATCTCAATAGAGAAAAGTATGCCCTTTTTCTTATTCAATAATAATGATAAAAGAGAATTATGGGGATTAAAAAGAACCATCATGATAAAAATAATCTATCACATTGGTATTAGTGAAAATAAAGACAACAAAGTGATATAAATAGTTGTGTCCTTTCCTCTTTTCTCTTATCAATTCAAAGCAATTTAAAGATAATGATTTTTCTTTGATTTGATGATTTCAGTATCCTCTAGTTTTTGTGTTCTTGCATAAATGTATAGCTATGCCTTAAATAACCATTACTCACAAAAATCCTCTAAAATGGTGAAACACACATACAAAAAAAATAAAAATGCACTCAAAAAGGCTTATTCTTTATATAGAATAGCAAAATAAAATAAGCACAAACAAAAGATGCAGAAATGTTGTTCCGTCGGAAAGGAACAACAAAAATGAAAGTGTTGTTCGTTCGGAAAGGAACAACAAAAATGCAGATGTGTTGTTCTTTCGGAAAGGAACGACAAAACGTGAATGTGTTGTTCCTTTGGAAAGGAATAGCAAAAAGGCGGAAATGTTGTCCCTTCGGAAAGGAGCAACCAAATGATAAAGTGTTGTTCCTTCGGAAAGGAACAAAAAAACAACGAAAATGTTGTTCCTTCGGAAAGGAACAAAAAAATGCTAAAGTGTTATTCCTTCAGAATGGAACATAAAACAGCGAAAATGTTGTTCCTTTGGAAAGGAACAGCAAAATACAAAAGTGTTGTTCCTTCAGAAAGGAACAACAAAACGGCGAAAATGTTGTTCCTTCAGAAAGGAACAACAAAATGCAAAAGTTTTGTTCCTTTTGGAAAGGAATAGCAAAATGGAGAAAATTTTGTTCTTTTGAAAAGGAACAACAAAATGCAAAAGTCTTGTTCCTTCGGAAAGGAACAACAAAATGGTGAAAATGTTGTTCTTTCAGAAAGGAACAACGAAATCCAAAAAAAAAGGAAAAATGAAGAAATTTGTACAGAAAGTAATGTACACAAACAGAACAGAAAAAAAAGTTATGTACAAAATTTTTAAAGCAATCAAATTACTTAATGAACCAAAGGCGAGGAAGAGTTCTCTTCCTTCGCCAAAATCTACATGTCAGAATCTTCCCGGAGTTGCTGGTAGAAGGATTCCCAAGTAAGCAGTTTGTGATACAATCAAACTCGGTGTTCATTTGCTTTAAAGGTATGTCCAGATCCATCAATAATAGTCAAAGTAATAGTACCATTGTCATGCACTTTCTGGATTTCATAGGATCCCAGCCAGCGAGTCTGAAGTTTTCCCGAAAAATCCTGAAACCTAGAATCGTATAGGAGTGCCCAATCTCTTTCGTGTAAGACTTTCTTTTTGATGAGGGCATCATGCCATTTTTCTCTCTGCTGTTGGATTAATGTAGTATGTTGGAGAGTCGATAGTCTAACTTCATCTAGCTCGTTTATTTACTGTAGTCTATTAATCTGGGCGTCATTTAAATCTAGACCGACTTCCTGTGTTGTCTTCACTGTTTCTATTTCGAATTCTATTGGAAAAATAGGTTCTTTTCCAATTACTAGTTGATATGGTGAATAATTGGTGGTGTGTCTCCACATTTTTCGATATGCCCACAAGGCATCCAGCAATCTTGTAGCCCAATCACGTCCGTGTGATGCAATGGTTTTTGTTAATATTGATTCTATTACTTTATTCATGCTCTCTGCTTGGCCATTTGCCTACAGGTGGTATGGAGTGGTAATCTTGTGCTGAATATCATAGTTTTTTAATGTTGCACCAATTTTATTACCTGCAAACTGTGGTCCTCCATCCATGATTATGTCTCTTGGGATGCCATATCGCACAAATATTTGGAACATAAAATGAATGGCAGAGTCTTCTGTAGCTCTTGGAAGTGCCTCTGCTTCAACCCATTTGGTCACATACTGAGTTGCTACCAAAATATATGTTTTCTGGTTTGATGATGGGTTGATCGAGCCAACAAAATCGATCGCCCAGCGCTCAAATGGTTCAATTACTAGCTGTGCGTTCAACGAAATTTCGTCAAACTGTCGAGCGCATCATGCTCTTTGGCAACTGTCACAAGCTTGAACAAATTTTTTCATGTCTTTAAAGATTGTGGGCTAGTAATACCCTGTTTGCAGAACTTTGTGGCCAGTTCTATGATCTGCGAAATGTCTGCCACATGGTCTGTCATGATAGGCTTTCAGAATGTCAAATATTTCATCTTCACGGGCGCATCTTCTGATGTGCATATCTGCCCCTGTATGAAATAGGTAGCCCCAAATCCAAGAAAATCGGGTACTACGCTGCACAATTTGTTTTCGTTCATTAGGGGTTAGATGTTTTGGTAATTTTTCTACTGCTAAATAATTTGCAACATCAGCGTACCAGGCTATCTTGACAGTAACAATGAATAAATGTTCATCTGGAAATTAATCTTCAACTACTACTGCGTCCACTGTGTTCTACATTCGTGAGAGAAAATCAGCTACAAGATTTTCTTTCCCAAATCGATCTTTTATTGTGATATCGAATTCCTACAATAGAATCAACCATCTTGTTACTCTACCCTTTGTAATTGGTTTATTTGCTAAATATTTTATGGAAAAGTGATCTATATATAAAACAACAGGATATCCAATGATATAATGCCTAAATTTGTTTATAGCATGTATTACAGCTAAAAATTCTTTTTCAGTAAAAATATAGTTTAGCTCAGTAGGAGACAAATTCTTGCTAATATAATAGATTGCATATGGTTTTTTGTCTTCTTTCTACCCAAGGACTACCCCAATAGCTGTATCTGAAGCATCTAATGAAATTTGAAATGGCAGATCCCAATTTGGTCCCTGAGCACTAGGGTTGTTGACACAAGCTTTTTCAAATCCTCAAAAGCACGATCACATTTATCTGTCCAAACAAAATCAACATTCCTTGTTAGTGCATATAGAGGTGCAGCGATTTGATAAAAATGTTCTATAAATCTCCTATAATAACCAGAAACTCCAAGAAAATTACATACCTCTGTCTGTGTGGTAGGAGTACGTATTAACAAAATTATTTGAATTTTAGCCAGATCTACTTGTATTCGAGTCGCTGAGATATAATGACCTAGGATGAGTCCTTCAGTCATCATCATATAGCACTTTTCATGGCTCAAGCAGAGCCTGGTAGTGATACATCGTTGCAGCACCTTTTCCAATGTGTCTAGTGCTGGGTCGAAATCATCTCTGTATGGTGTGAAATCATCCATGTATACTTCGAGCCCTTCATTTATTAAATCTGAAAAGATGCTAAGGATAGCCCTTTGAAATGTGGCAGGCGCATTGCATGGTCAAAGGGTAAGACTTTGTAGGCAAACATTCGCCAAGGACAGGTAAAAGTAGCTTTGTCCTAGTCTTCAGGGGCAATCTAAATCTGATTGTACCCACTGAAGCCATCCAAGAAAGAAAAGAATTTCTTTTCTGCTAATGTGTCTAATACCTGGTCAATGAATGGAAGGAAAAAGTGGTATTTTGGGTTGCTTTGTTTAATTCTATATAATCTACACAAATCCTCCACTTCCCATTCTTCCTTGGCACCACTACTAGCAGAGAGACCCATTTTCTATCGGAGATTGGATAAATAAATTTTACATCCAAAAGTTTTTGTAATTCAGCTTTCACAATGTCTTTTAGGTGAGGGTTAAGTCTGCATTGGGGTTGGTGAACAGGTCTCGCATCCTTTTATGTATAAATGTGGTGTGTACATACCTGGGGGTTGATTCCCTTCATGTCTGAATAATCCCATGCAAAAGCTTCCTTGTATTTTCTCAACAGTTGGACCAGCTTCTCTTCTTGTTCAGGAGTCAGGTTATTATTAACGTTTAAGGTTTTTCATGGCTCAATATCTATAGTTTTGTTATTTGAAATAGAGGTAGTAGGTAGTGTTTGGTCATGAGTGTCTTTGAGAGGATCTTCTTCTAGTTCATTGTCAAATGCTGCCTCTATCATGAGACATTATACATGGGATCTGGATTCAGCTTGGTTAATGAAGTTGTTAATAACGTCATCCTTTGTTTGATCCTTGAAAACGAGGGAATCTTCTATGGTTAATGGGGATCTAATGTTTTCAGTGAGATGTGATACATGATGTTTGTTAGTTTTTATTATTGTTACACTTGGCTTGGCTGGAGGGTATAGGGCTAGATTCTTGATGTTACTCCCTCTAGTTATGGTCATACTACCTTGTCGACAGCCAATGTAAGATCAGCGGTCGCAAGCCAAGGTCTGCCTAAAATTAACATATGTCCATCGAGTCAGTTTTTGGGGTTTATTATCAGAAAGTTGGTAGGATACTCCCAAGAATCAACAGATACCATGACATCATGTAGTGTGCCTTCTAGCCTAACTACTGATCGGTCAGCTAGTTCTAATAAGGTGGATGTTGGTTCTACAGATATAATGCCCGGTTTTTGACAAGTGGTGGTTGTTAAAATATTAATTGCATCCCCTAAATCAACTAAGGCATTTGAGAAGGTTTGACCATTGATTTGCACTGTCACTATTGGATTTCCTGGGTCTTCATATTTAACAGGTGCTTCTCTTCTTGATAACAGATCAGATAGAGTGCCAACTACTTGGACTGTTGGGTTATTTGTTATTCTCCTGCTTGGTTTTCTTATACATAGCTCTTTTATAGTCTTTGCATATTGGGATATCTTGGATAGCTTGGACGAGCGGGATTTTTATGTACAAATTCTTTAGTTCTCCAGAATATCAAAGTCAGGATGTTCTATAAGGCGCGGTATGATTAATCGTTCTGGGAATGGGGGGGAAGATGTGGTTGCTTGGTCATGACTCTATTGTCTGACCACATCTTCTTATTGTAATGGTTGTTCTGTGGGTAACTAATTTTCAACTTGAACATTTTTATCTCCCTCGGTTTCTATAATGCACCCAGACCTTTGTTGAAGGTCGTTGCACTCCCTTAGATTAGTTTCTAGTTCTGGTGTTTCAATTATTTGAACAAATTGAACTGGTCTATTATTTGGATTTGGGTTGGGTTGGGCTGGGAGCTGCAGTCTCAAGTTGGACTGGGAATTTTGTTGTAGTGTTGGCAGTGTAGGTTGAGGTTCCTACTGGTTGATTCATCGGTCTTTGCCAGTTTGTCTGCTAGGCTTGCTTTTGCGAAGTGGGAGGGGACCATTGTGTTGGATACACATTATTTTTCCAATATGGTGGAGCAGAGGGAAAATTTGGCCAATTAGATTGGTTTGCTTGATTCGGCCATGGTGATGATGAAGGAAATGGTTGTTGTGACCAATTTGAGAAGGGAGGTTGATTTTGCCACATTGTATTATATTGTTGAGCATGATATTGCGGAGGCTGGAAAGAAGAAGATGGATCGAGGAACATACCTGATTGTCACAGCTGCCATTGACAGCGCTGATTAAGTAGGTATACCGGTTCTGGTTCCTCTTCCACTTCTTTGTATACTTCTTTCAAACCATGAAGTGAGGGGTAGCTTTCCGTAGAGTGGTCTTTTGTACAAATGGCGCAAATTTGAACTGCATCTAATGGGCACTCTTTGTGGCTATGTTTCTTTTTGCATCTAGGACAGAATATTGCCAGATTTTGCTCTACTTCTACTTTTTTCTGTTTCACTTGCATAATATTGAGCTACATTGTTAGAGTCCCCAATATATTAGTTTTGAAATTTTCTAGTAAATTTTTTATTTCTGTGCGAGTTACTCCTTCTCCAGAGATCTTGTTATCCCTTGTAAACCTGTCATGTTCTACTAGTTTTAGCCTTGTGCTACCTCGTGAGCTCCTGATACATAAATCAATGATGTTAGCAAAATCTTCTTGATAGATGTCTCCTTTTCCCATAATATTCAATGTTTCAATCCATTGTTCCTTCATACCTTTAATTAATGTTGTTTTTAATACATTGTTAGGTAAGGGTAATGATGCATAAGGAGATGTTTGAATATTATACTGAAAACATTCAATATATTCTTCTAGTGTCTCATTAGGTCTAGCTACCATTTGAAATATTTCATCCTTTAATTCTCTAGACCTACAATAATCCTGATATTTCTTCAGGAAGGCACCTTTCATCTGATCCCAATCATTTATAACACCTCGACCTAACCCCATAAACCATCGTAAAGCAGCTCCTTTTAATGTAGAGGGAAATAATTTTAGCTTTTGGGGATTGGTGGTATAGTCATATCCCTTGCACAACACGTCGAATTCAAACAAAAATGCATCTGGGTCTTCCAATGTTAGGCTATGGAATGTAGGGATTGACTTCATAGGTGCATTAACTGCAATATCTACAATGGGATATTGCAGTGTGGAGGTTTGGGGGGTTTGCTAGCTCTGGGCCATTTGGTCAAATATGTGCCAATAACCTTCCGGGATTTCTAGGAGGGTATTCCTAGGCTGTTTAGATGGAGCAGAAATGGCTTTAACAGGAATGGCCTTAACAACACTTCCTTTGTCTGGGATGATGAGAGTTCCTAATTTCTGGGGGGGGTTTTCTCTTGGGATCCTTCAACGTCGTTCTAGATGATTTTTACAGCACTTCCCTTATCTGGGCTGCTTAATGGCTAAATTATTCCAAGAGGAGATCTTGGTTCTTTAGTTTCCCCTATTTCTCCTCTCCCTTCGTGGAGATTACTAAGGTTCCCTTCTTGCAATGATTTTGGGCTAGAGTTCTCAATTTCTTGAAAATCTTGCTCCTCAGTTTGGTTGTGCACTTCAGCAAAGGCTACAAATGGTGATCCTATGGCCTGAAGAGAACTAGTAGGTTGTCTAGAAGCAACTTTTCTAGGTCTTACTGAAGGCTGAGATTCTGCTTTTTCTAGGATTTCATCTATAAAGGTCGATCACCTAAGGGTCACCGGCCCCTTAGCTTTATCAGGCTTGGGTAGTGGTTTAGGATTCTTTTCAAGTTTTTTCTGCTTAATCATGCACACAAATTAAATGTTGATTTCTACCCAAAATAATAGCAAATCTGCAGGAAAGTGGGCGGGGGAGCAGGGTTGTTACATGCTTCATACGCAGGTTCTTACCTTCCGTTTTTAAAACCCAATTCTCTCCTAGCAGGTACTTACACTACTCTTAAAAGAAACAAATGGCTACACACTTCCCCAACAATGGCGCCAAAATGTCGAGCAGTAAAAAGGGTCTTTTTAACCTCTATTTACCTTACATTAATTATCAATCGAGGTACGATTTGTTATCTTAAGGGTGTACTCAGTCTGAGGCAATCACTTGTCAAGAGTAATGCTAGTAGTATAGTGTCTTCACAAAAATAAATAAATTCTGGAAACAAACTCTGAATGTAATGGCAGGAAATTGAAATGCTTGGTAACTAAATAATTCATTTAGGAAACTACAACACTCATCAGTCAAGGGTGCAGTAATGATAACTTTTCCCTTTGTAAACTGATGCACAAAGAAAAGCAATCAAAGAGAAGATCTCCAATCTGGGAATCAGACAACAATAGTCAATGTTCACTATAGTTGTAGATCATTTTGTTCACACCAAAACAACTTGAAATGATAATTCATCTAATAGAAAAGGGAACAACAACTAATCTATTGAAAAGATTGAACATCGATGCTTTAACATACATGAATGAATTAAGCAGCAATCATAATCTTAAAGGAATTGAGCAGCAACTTCTAATTGGAAATGATTTGAACAACAAACCAAGAACGAAACAACAAACTTAAATAAGTCTACAAAATATTGAACAGCAACTGAATCAAATATAAGCACATAGTGAACTAAATCAAATGTTAACACACAGGCGAAATCAACAATCTGATTTTAGCATAATAAATATTAACCACAGTTATAAAGAAACAGTAATTGCAGTTGCGATGGAACGGCAATCCCAATGAACAACAATCACACTTAGAGGTAAATTGTAGCTAAATAAACAACAATACTGATCTGTAAATGCACAGTAATGCTACTCTGTAAACGAACAATAATGTTAATTTGTAAAGGGACAGGAATGTTACACAGTAACATCAATATGTAAAGGAACAACAATGCGATATGATCTCAGAATGAACAACATAACATTTTAGTTGCAAAAGATAACCTTACTATTCAAATGTGAATTAAATATAATAGATCCAATAAACGAAATAACAAGGAAAAACAGATTACTGAATGAAACAAGTAAGAGAAATCAAACCACACATGACTTGGAATTGGAAAATAATGGTACAAGAAGCAAGTGATCCACTAGTTTCGGGCCCTTAGCCTCCAGGGACTCACTACTACGGTTACTCCATAATCAAATTCGGAACAACAACAAGATTTATGTATTAATCATGAAAACAAAGTTAGGGTAATCCCTCTTTAAGGAGAGTCGATGATCAAAGTGCAATTTGCAACAACAAGTTCCATAAAACAAGAATAATCTGCCCCTTGGGCTAGCAGTGTTTTCCCTTTTTATAGTGGCCAGGCAGAAATACCAAAGATACAGATATTCTAAAGGTAGCGATCCCTCAGAATCAAAGAATCCTGAGGGATTCGCCATATCATTATCCTTCAGTTATCTCTTCATCCTCTTGCGTAGATATGGTATTTCTTCTTCCTTTTCCTGGCTCATGCACTCTAATATAGATTGTCATGTCTGGATGTGGTTCCCTGTCAAAGGGACAATAATCGATTTTGCTTTGTCGTTTCCTTTGATATGGCGATCTTTCATTTTCTTCATTTTCTGCATAGAAAAGGGTAATAATTAGTCATTTTATGTTACTTACAAATCTCTTAAACTTTATCGTAATCCTTCATCATATGCCCATGTCATAATTTAAAGAAGTTATGAATTAAAGGAAAAGATAATGAAATAAGTGGCAATTACATACCTTTTCTAATGCTCAACACCTACCACATGGCAGAAGCACCAGACTCCAAAGCAATCTTGTAAGTAGCTCCATGTCACTATGCAGGGGCTTCCAGGGCCTAACCAAAATCATTATGAAGCTTGTTGAAGACCTCCAGACTGCTAAAAATGCAAAGTTGGATAAACCTTTAGGCAAGGATCTCGGGATATCCTTACATTTAAAAGAGAGAATAACTAATTCAACGTTAATGCAACGCCACATGTATAGGTTCATGGGCTTGTAGTAGGTTGACTAAGAGTATATATGTGCATGCATGCCTTGCTAATCATGTATTATCCCTTGTAATCATTTTTATTGATGGAAGGGGTCTTCAAGCCCTATGTTTCCTGGTTTCAATCTAGATTCTCTTGAATCATTCCACTCCTTGTGACATTTGATAATGTTTTTTTGTTATAATTATATATATATATATATATATATATATATATATATATATATAGAGAGAGAGAGAGAGAGAGAGAGAGAGAGAGAGAGAATGTCAACAACATAGTTTATACAAGACAAAATTCCAATTTAGGGCTATAACAAAATATTTTTTTATGTAAAGCATTTCACATTCTATCTTATGTATATCTGTTATGAGTAACACCAACAAGCATTTCACACAACATTTTATTTCTAGTGCAAAAGCACACACACTTTCTTGACTCGCTTAGTAGCATCATTCATTTTAGAGATTTAATATATGTATACATGTGATTTCATCACAACCATGAGTGCAATTTCCACACAAGGATGTAACCACATACTCATTAAATTAATAACTTTGTTACAATCCATAAATATTGATCCATTTCAAACCAAAAATGAATCATAAACTCATTATCTTTTAAACATGTACAAAAGGATACTTATCTTTAAATTTGCAGGGAAACTAAGTTTGGAATAAGGACTCTCCACCCAATCACAGACAATTGTAGCCAAGCTCACTTGCAACTATCCCCCCTAAGCCAAATCCAAAAATTGAGGGTGGATTTCTCAAAGACTGAACACCAACTTCTAACTAAAACAGGGGATCCAGAGGATCTCCTTCCTTCACCCACCACCCTCTCAACAATCCAATAACATACAAGGAATCTAGAGGCCAACTGCCTCCATCGTCTAGCTACCCATTGGTAGCTAATCAGTGCATGCAGAGAATCTAAAGACTTCTTCTCCACCCAAGTATAGACAGTGAATCTAGAGACCAACTGCCTCCACCCCAAGAGTGTCAAGGGAATCCATAGAATAAATCTCCATCCTTATCAAAACATAGTGGTTCCACCCACTTAGGGGAATCCCAAACCCACTACAACAATAAGAGGTTTTAGAGGCTCTCGCTATAGGAATCCAAGGACATAATCCTCCAAGCACACCACTAAGATAATCTAGAGAAAATCGTCTCCGACCTATGGTTTTTCAGGTACTCTAGAGGAATTGTTTCTCCATAAGATCTAATCTCCATTCAAAGCAATTTGGTTTTTCCTATAAACACTCATGACCCCTCTACAAATTTTTTAAATTGTCCTGCATCTCCCATTGGTTTCGCTGAAGATTATTCATGAATGAGATAATAATATTTCAGTCATTTTGAGATATGCAATCTCATTACCAATGTTGTGTTGATCAAATGAAGAATTGTTAAAATCATACCTATTTACACGGCAATGATCTATAGCCTTCCACTGACTAATTCTTTGCAGGTGAGGTCGACTTGATTCTACCCATTCAACAACTCCAAACCTCACTCTGCGTCATTCACGTGGCGTCTTGTATTTTATGAGAGGACATAAAATACTAGAATACAATAATGCTATGAATGATACAAACCAACAAAAGCTCTTACATTAAACACAATAAAATGTCAACTAATAATACTTACAACCTAGTTAGACTTATATTGCAGTGAATGGGACTAGGTCACAAAAGAAAGTGTTAAGAATAAGAAAAAATACAGAAACCAGAGCATATAAACATTTCACCTTAGTTCATCATCAAATTTGAAAATACCAAAATTAATTTCCATGCATTACATTTATCTATATAGCTTTATTTAATTCATTGACTATACCCTACGTCAATGTAAATCACTACTGATTTAGTCATTGCTTTTCTTTAAGTGTTAAATCTAATTTTACAAATATTATGCAAACCAAAAAATATTGCCATAATTTCAAAAGATTTTCATAACATAGTTTGCGAAACTGTATATTTCCCTTTCTGATTAACATAAGAATTTATTT
The DNA here is from genome assembly GCA_000404065.3 of Pinus taeda. Taxonomy (NCBI): domain Eukaryota; kingdom Viridiplantae; phylum Streptophyta; class Pinopsida; order Pinales; family Pinaceae; genus Pinus; species Pinus taeda. The sequence goes on from APFE030976161.1 coordinate 150,788, forward strand.
TTGAAAATTGACATTGTATATTGATTATTTATTTTTAACAAATCAATCGATAGTATAAAATAATATTGGTGGTTTTTATTCAAGAAAAGCATGCATAAACATTTCTCCACATCCAATTTCCATTTCGGCAGGGTAGAGGGATGTGCATAAAGAAATATGTATGACTTAGTTCATTCTTTTTTACACTTTTGTATACATTACTCATCTGCACATACAAATGTTTTGGAGTGTGGATTATTGGACATTAAAAAGTTAATTAAGGCTAATAATGAAATTGTTATGCCTCACATTGAAGGATAGTAGAGTTCACGTTTTACCATTAATAGCAAAATTAGTAAACAATAACTATAATACATGCAATAAGAACAAAGTCCATAATTCATGCAATCTGGACAAATAACAGTGGACACTTTATTATAATTTCTTCTTACTCTGAACTTGAATTCAAATAAGCTCTAAAAAAATAATGATTTTACAATTACCCTGCTACAAATGCTTATGATCTCGTTTGTGTTATAGATCCATTTGGGCACATCAATCCCATCATCCCGATCAGTGTTTTAGTGCTCATCAAACCCTAATTTTAGTTGCTACATGCCCTAAACAAGTCACCCCTCTGAATGCCTCCTTCCCAGGCAGTTTCATGACTTGAAGACATCCAGAAATGGCCTCTAGAGGGACCAGTGTAGGTAGGCCCTGTTAGTGTCGGTATCATCATCTCTCCATCAGTGATCAAATTCTCTTTTTGCATGCATTTTAGGTGTCCCATCCGATAATTTACATTCCATTAGGTCATGGATCAACTGATGGAAGTGCTTCATTATCAAATTTCCCTCATGGTCCTTACCTGTTGGCCTATTTTCACAAGTTCAGGTCATTTACAGTCATTTTTTGTCATTTACATTTGTAAAATCCATTTTTAGGGTTTTAGGTCTCATTAGGTCTAGGGTTTTCCACCATGGTCTTCAAAAGCTCAATAAGACATTAGCAAGCACATGAGGATGTTTAATAAGTTTATAAAATCACAAATTTCACTGATGATTTGCTTCATAAAGGGTTTTTACCTCAAAACTCTGTTTTGAGGTGAAAATAGAGTTTTTCTATTTTCGTGTACAAATTTATGTAATTTGAATGTTTTCATATGTAATAAAGCTTCAGCTATAGCCCTTGGTCACCTTTCCAACTCTAGCACTCCAGTTACTACAAAAGAAATAAAAACATCCAAGCATCATGTTCATCAAATGACAAAAAGTGCCAAAACTACAAAAAAAACAGGGTTTTTAAAGCAAAGTGAATTCAACTTTAAGAAAGTGGGTTTTTTCCAAATGAAAAATTAAATTCAAAATGTATATAAAGTGATCCTTTGTGTTAGAAGACCTCATTTGTGCTAGAGAGAGAGAGAAAGAGGAAAAATCACATTTGAGGAGAAACAAGTGAAAGTTATAGCAAGAAACTCTAGTTTTCACCGGTGTGATGCACCTAGGCACTAGCCCGACACACCTGTCAGGCGCTACGTACCAGGCACAGGATTTGCAAAGGAATTTCAACGCACGTTACAGACAAGAAGTGAGCTACGCACCTGGGCATTGGCGCAATGCATCTGTTAGCCAAGCTGAAAAACTCATTCCATCGATTTTCCAAGCCTCCAAATTTGCAAACAACCTCTCTACAAGTAAGTACATCCTCCCACTTGCCCTAGCAAGAGATTTTGTCATCCATGATAGTGATGTGAGTACTTAAAAATGAAACCCTAATTTCCTCAAAGTTGTATTGTCAAAGCTGCCTAGGGTTTTTGTTATTCTTGTTGTTTTCACTCCCTTGTTTGATTTTCCCACATTCCATCCCCCTGCACTAAATTTCCCAAATTCCCTTCCCCTTTCCCTCTCCCATTGACACTCACGTTACCCTCTATTCCCCAAACCCTAATTCCATTTTCCTAAACCCTATCACTCCCTAAAAACACTACTGCTATCATCAAAACCCTCCTTTCCACTTATACTATCAGTCAACCCTTTTAATCCCAAAAAAGAAAACATTAGTCACCTATACTTAAGAAAATCTCTTCATACTCATCATTTTACATTCTACATTTGCAAATATGGAAACAGACTCAGCTTATGAAAGGGATGAGGAAACTGTGAGTGATTCCTCCCAAGAGATTCATGCACCAAGAAAACCAGATAAGGGAGGAAAACACATCTGGGAGGAGCCCACCAGGCTCACAGAGTTAGTAGCTTGTCCTCTTATATTAACATGTTTTAAACATCAGTCTTGCTACCAGTGTTGTGAGATGGTGAAGAGGGTGAAATACCACCATGAACTTGCAAGGCAATTTGTCCTTCATCTTCACAATGGCCAGGTGAACTTAGCAAGTGTTTCCTTCACTTTGACACCTGAAACCATAGTTGCAGCAACAGGTATTCCAAATATGGGTGAACAATGGAACAAAGGGCAGCTTGTGGGCAAAGAGCATTATGAGCCTTAGGTCAAGGCTAGTTATCAAAAGAAAATCATTAGAGTCTTTCCTTTCAAATACCTACAGGACATTTATGCTCCGCTCATGAAGCTCATTATCAAATATTTCACCTGTGAAGGGAGGTTTTCTCATTTTTACACTTACCATGTTAGATTATTGATGCATTTCAGTAGAGTGAGGATGATGAACCTCCCCTATTTCATATGTAGCAATATTGAGAAGATGGCTACATTGGTGCAAAGGAAACCTTTTCCTCAATAGTTTAGTAGCCTTTATCATTTTTCATTGATCAAGATTGTTGTTTTGCATCAGCTGAGCTTGTTGAGTATTTCATGGGATACGTTCATTTCACATGAGGTTTTCAAAAGCCCTCAGGTGACCCCATCAATGTTTCAAGAGGAAGGAGGGCCTTCAAATCAGACAGAGGTTCATGAGACTCAAACTACAGGTGTGCTAGTATTTGTCACTTCTGAAAAGGGCACAAGGAGACTATTTGCAGCTTCCAAATGAGTATTATCTCCACATGGGGTGGAAGGGGTCTTGTTTCCTTCACCAGATAACAGGCAAATGCTATCTTCACCCGGGGTGAAAGGGGCTTTGTCTTCTTCTTCAGCATAACAGGTACAAGACAGAGGAAAGAAACCATTGCATGATGAAGGGCCTTCTGAAGGCCAAGACAAGGATTTCATTTTGATTGAGGAAGAGGACACTGATTCGGGCTCACTTAAGGATGAGATCATCAAGGAGCGGAAAGCTGACATCCAAAGCCTATCACTTAACATTGAGAGGGTTAAATGGATCATTAATTACCTTGAGAAACAAAAAAAGCAACTGGAGGACAAACAAATAATCATGGAGCTGCAAAACATAAGGGAAAACCAGCAATTGGAAAAAAGAACGAAGGCCAAGCTAACTTCACTAAAGCAAGAAATTGAGGCTGACCGAGAATCATGGTTAGAGAGGGCAAACATGAATTTGGAAAAGTTGTTATAAAAGGCAAACAAGGAGAAGAAAATGTTGTGCCACATGGCTTATCACTATTTGGCCCGAAACAAAATTTGCAAGACAAGGATAAGAAACCTAAAAGCCAAGTTATAGAGAGCTTTGAGGAGCAAAAAAGAGCAAGATAAGCTCAAGATATTGGCTGAAGCATCATTGGCCCAGCATAGCACTTAACATAGATCACTCATGCCAAATTTCAAGAAACTTGGTGAACTTTTTGGCATTTTTTATTTTTTCAGGGAAAAAGCAGGTTTTTCCGGCAGGTGCGTAGCACCACCGGCGCTCGCTTTTGATAGGGACTTCCATTTGAAGAAAACTTGGAATTTTTGGATTTCTTATGAAAATTTATGCATGCTTAGAAATTAATAGGAAATTTTGACAATCTTTGGAATTCCAAAGGGGCCAAAAAACCCAAAAAAATGCCCTCTCTGCCACTTTTTTGCCACACAGGAAGTAGTCTTGGGAGATCGTAATTTTGGAGGCAGAAAGTGACTCCAAATCAAAAAAATTCAAATTGTTCTAGAAATTAGACTCAAAGGGCTTTCCAACGAGCTATCCTGCACCTGATTTGGACCTCAGGAAGCCCTCCAAAAGCAGCTTGGAAAAAGTGCTACACACAAAAAAATGGCGCTACACACAGAATGAAAAAGTGCCAGTTTTGCTCAAAAACTCTGTTTTTTGCCTAGTTTTCTTCGTGTTTGACTTTTTCTCTCTTATGGTCAAATTCATGATGTGAGATGATGTAAATTTATGTACTATGATGTAAAAATGATAAAAATTGACTTGATAAGGTAGATACATCAGTTGTAGGTGGTTTAGAGTTGAATGAATCAGTTTCCTAGGTTTTAGAGGCAAGTTGTTCCACTGCCTATTTTTGTCTTCCTAGTTTAGATATGCTTGAAACCACCCATATTCTCATGGATTCGACCCTTGATGGATAGCCCAGGTGGTTTGGAGGTCTATATCATGTGTTTTTTCAGTGATTTGTAAAGTTTGGACTCTTGTGGATGCATTGAGCACTATTATACATCACTTCTGCAGTTTGGCAAGGAAATAAACCAAGGTTTTGCAACATTTTGTGGGATTCTTGTGGTAATCTGATTTAGCATTGTTTTCCTCTTAGTTATTCAGTGATCTTATTTTTATGTGTGTCATCATCTCTTGTATTCTTCATAGCTAAATGAATCAAGTGTAAAAGGTATAATTCATTGATGTTTCAGTGCTCTACCTTGGGGTTTATTTAGTTTTACATGTTTTCTATTGTTTGAAGAGGACTGATGACTTTTGCATGCCCTCTCTAGCTCCTCACCAATCTTTAAACACACCATTACACTCATTTCAAAGTGCTAAGACACTTGCCTACCTCGCCCCACAGAAACCTCTGCAAATCTGTGTTCATTTCCTTGACTCAAAAGCTGCTTTCCCATCTGATTTAGCAACCAATCATTTAAATCAATCAAATTCTTCTGAGCAAACATACCTGGCCTAAAATTAGGTGTTATATCAGTCATCTCAAGCCTTCTTTGATATATTTTCATTGAGATTGACAAGGAGAAATCCCTCTACTGACCTGGTAGGGCTAGCTACCAGGTTAAGCGTGGTTTGATGTTACCCTAGACCTTCCTTTCTCAGCCTGAGTTAGATTTAGGCCCTAACAGGCCCATGTAAGGGCACGCTGCAGAGCAGTTGAGTCCATGCCAGGGTGCTCTGCAAAGCACTTAAGCTTCTTGTCACCTGCGCTGGGTGGGTTTGAGCGAAATTCACATATGGTTTGGGGAATATCCTTATCTTTTGGAGTCATATAGAAGGTTCTCTCATTTATCAACTCTTATGAGCTCGAAAATGAATGAGGAATGAGTTAAGATGCATCCTATCTTCTCATCCCTTCCTCCATGGAACTAATTCTAAGTATGAAAGGCCATTCAATGCCACCATTTATGACAAAACCTCCTTCATCTCCCTATAAATTGACCACTCATCTGAGTGATCAGGGGCTGGATTATGTTGAATTGTCACGAGATAATGTTGCAATGATATTTGGCTTTGAAGCAAGTGTTGTAATGCTACAAGTTTGTCATGCTTTTGATGTGATGTGGATGGGATCCAAGCAGGAGGAATGACTTTGAATCAAACACAAATGGTTGTAGTTCCTTCTTCTATTCAATAAAGTGTTTGGACCTTTCTCCCATATGTTTGTATTGTTTTATAATGCTTATATGTGTGAAATGTATCTGATTCCATTCACTTATATTCAATAGATCTTTTTCTTTGATCGATTCCTTGTTTTCTGTTGTGTTTACAGGTACTTCTTAAGCATATTAAGTACGGGAAGGAGCGATAGGATCGATACAAGGGAGACGAGAGGAAAGAGGAACTACAAGTAAGTCTTCTCATATTCTCATCTTATCTATTTCTTATAGGTAAATACTAAAATACTTTAAACTGTTGTTCTAGATATGGCTACTTATCTAGGAAAGATACCAAATTCTCCGAAACATATTGGCGACCATACTGGGGAAGAACTATGTGGAAAGATAATTCATATGGAAATGTGGAACATCGCGACGCACGTGTATTTTTTATTAATAAATGCTTGTGTGAAGAGATTTCATTGTGTAAAGATCTTTCACTATGTCTTGACCACTTTGGTGACTAACTTGTTAAATGTTTCTTTTCTTTCCTAAATATGGTTTATTTAATATTAAAGTATTACCAATGTTATATAATAATAATGATGCAGGATAACAATGCAAAGAGACACTAACAAGGCAAGTGAAGAGCTTTGTGCGGATAGATTTATGGAGAGAGATTTCATTACGCGTAGAATTTTGTGCAAAGAGATATAATTGTGCAGATAGGTTTGAAGAGGTTTTCATTGTGTGGAGAGTTTTGCATGAAAATATTTCATTGTGCAAAAATATTTCATTGTGTGGAGTTTTATTGACATTCAACACAAGCTTTAATCAATTAATTAACACTAGGGTGTAAAAATACACTGACAACAAGACAAGTGGAGAGCTTTGTGCAGAGAGATTTGCATTCATTGTGCAAATAATTTTGTGTGGAAAATTTCCATTATATGGATTATTTAGTTTTAAAAATAACCAATAACATATAATAATAATCCATAAGAACTTTGTGGAGAGACACTTAGAACAATATCTTTATGCGGAATGCTTGCATTGTGCAGAGAGCATTGTGGAGAGGTCCATCACTGTGTGGAGAGATTTGTGTAGAGAGATTTCATTGTGATAAGAGTTTTGTGCAGATAGATTTGATTGTGTGGATTTTTCTCTGCACTCCATAAAACCTTTAATCAATTAATTACTAGTATAGGTAGGGTCTATGCTACATTGCAACTATTACCCTTGTCTTAAAAATATGATGGAACAATCTGTGTACCGTAGATTACAATATTTGACCTTTGAATTCTATGACTACTATCTCATTAATTTGAAATAATTCACTGACATCTCACTTTCCCTTTCAAAGAGAGAGAATAGTTAAGAGCTCAAATTAATTATTAACTGAAATAAAATTTGTTTTAATATTTTCATTGTATATATATGAGAAACCATTTTTAGTTTTTGTTAGGGCTCATATTGAAGATCTGATCTTTGGACTATAAAATACAGTACTCAACCCTTGGAATCTACCACAATTTTGTGTTAGTGGACGCTCAATCAAGCATTTTCACTTTGACCAGCTTCTGCTCCCAAAACATATACCATAGAAAGGCTAACTATGGATTATGAACACATAATACTCATGTTGAACAAAACCATGCAGATGTCGAGAAGAGGAGATTCACCTTCCAATATTTGGCAAACAAGGTGCATGAACAACCTGTTCTCTGGCTCTGGGTGAGAACACAACAACCCCGATTTTAGCATCTTATCCATCTCACTCACATCATATGCCTTCCTCAACTTTAGATCTGATGTCTCCATCAATCTCTCGTCGTTTTACAAATACCATGCCCACTCCACCAAAATCATTTACTCGACATCCTTTGACAAATCCATGAGCCTCCTTTTTCATGCCACCTCCAACAACAAAACCCCAAGATTGAATATGTCTGAGCTCAGAGTGTCCTTCCTTGTGTGAATGTGTTATGTACCCTACATTCCTACCACATGTGTTGTTTGAGGATTCTAGGTGTAATCATACAATAGAGTGAGGCCAAAGTCTACTAGATTCCCATTGTGCTCAAAATCTAGAAGCATGTTGCTCGACTTGACGTCTCTTTGGATGAACATTGTATCCCATCCCTCGTGCAGATATAACAACCTCATTTCCACGCCCTTTAGGATTTTGTATTTTCGATCCCAGGACATGACTATTGTTGGGTTCCCAAATATGAGATTACCCAAGCTGTCATTGGGAATATAGTCATAAACAATGAATACTTTCTTGTACCTCTAGTACCAGTGCCATAAATGAATCAAGTTCTAGTGTTTTAGGTGTCCCATGCAAGAGATATCTATGACAAACTAATTCATTCCCTTCATGAGCTCATTTGTTATGCATCTCACTACTACTTCTTGGTTGTTTCTTGGGAGAATTCCCCTGTAAACCTTGGCCAAAACCCCTTGCCCCAAAACATTATCACACTGTAATATATTGATATTGATGTTGAGCTCCTCGTAAATGAAACTATGGGGCCAATACTCCTACTCCCATTCTTCACTCATTTCCATTTTTCTTGTTCTTTTCAGAAACATGGTCACACTAATAAAAACCGAGATGAGAACAGCAATGGCCATGGTGATGTCGGTTATGAGTCTCGGGTATGTACGTTTAGAATAAATGTTAGAAAATGAAGGGAGAAGTGAGAAATCGAGGGGCGGCATCGTGCCGTTTGTGGTGAAGCTACACATTAGAATGTGATGGTCCTCCACAAAAAACCCTATGGCCGCTGAAAATCCAAAAAACATATTCCCTTGTAGAACATTGTATAGATCAACTTTTAGATATATCAATATCCTCTACAGTCTCGACAAGTTGGTCAACTTGATGGTAACGTTTAGGTGTATTTGAGTATGATTGTAATCGATCCAAGATTGTATGTCTTTTCCACACTTTAGGATCAATACATCGAAGTTGTTCTCTTATTTTTAGTACCTGACAGGCTCAACTAGCACTGACTCAAGGTTGTTGATGTTCACACCCACATGGTTTCCATCTCGGTAATTTAATCCCACATTCATGTTGGTATCGAACTCCTCTATGAAAAAGTGACTGAATGCCTTCCCACAACTAGTGGCATTCAACAGGCCCAAAAAGTGGCTTGGCAGAATTCTAGTGGGAGATCTGTGGGGCATCATGATGAAGACTATTCCATGTCTACCTATGTTAGAGGGAGGATTCATCATGGAGAAAATGAAGGTATTTTTGGAATCATAATATTGGAAAATGAATTCAATTATATTAAGAATGATGCAAATTGTATATGTATAAATATAGTAATGAAACAATTGAATTCAGTTTCCAGGTTTCTTGGACATGCATTAATTGTTCACCAGAACCCTGGCAAATTGTGTTGCCTAACATTCCCCCCTTTAATTCGAAGGGGTATATATGAGAGTTCATAAGAGAGCTAAAATGCAAAAATGCATGAGAACCAATGGCTGAATTTGTTCTCTGAAAAGATGGTTTTTAAAAGAAAACCATAAACAAACCAAAAGGTGTGATAACTTGAGGTCTCAACCAGTAGTGGTTTTAGGATGACCACCAACTCTAGAACTATCAAAGCAGTTCGTGTAACAATTCCTAATATGGTTAGAAGTTGAAGTCTTATGTTAGTGGAAATGATCCCTAACAAAAAATGTAGCAGAAACCAATATCTTCAATATGTGGTGATTTGAGAAAGGCCACCAATAAAAAAAGCACGCTCATGGAGCATTGCTCTTTATCTACTACAACTTTGAATATGGCTATGGTTATCTTTGGTTCTACGATTAGAGAAGAGGTTCAGGTTTTGGCTCAGTCTCACTTGATAAATCTTCGAATGATGAATTCCAAGCTGCTCACTGATCATCAATTCCCCCCTGTCAAATACAAGGTGAGAATATAAATAAGTCTTCACTACAAGATTATCCAGTACTCGAGAACAAATTATATGGTATGATCAGTATATCCTCTTGGTTGTTAAATACCATTGCCAAGAAGTAATCCATCCATGGTGAATCTTCGTTCTTGTAGGTTTTCTGTTTATGGAACATCTATTTGAACAATGAGTGTGCTTACCACAATCATCACAAGGATGTCGATAAAAAGACTAATATTTCACATGGCGAACTCGATCACAATATTGGCATTTGACAATCTGTGGCTATTGTGAAATAGGAGAAAGTGAAGATGGGCCATCCTAAAGAAATCTAGCGGTGTGAAACTGGACGAGCTTGGAATATTCCAGAATATGAAGGACACTTCCTTATCATATCTAAGACCAAATCTATTCTTGCTGTTCACAACTTCTTCACAATGTTTGATGAAATTTTTGGGAAGTTGTTGTGGCCACCAACAACACCCCCTCCTTATGAAGTGTTATTGCTAATACTAAATAAGTGGGGACCCTCAGTAAAAATCTAAAAAAATCAGTTAGTGTTATATTTTCTTTTTAGATAAAACTTACAACATCATGGACTTAGGAAAATACCTTAAAGAATCTAAAAAGCCTAAGTTTCATAATAAAGAAAATAAAATTCACTCCTTAAGAGATATCGCATCGCACAAAGAATGATAGGGTACCTTCTAATGAGTTAAAATGATGAAAAACGCGAGATTGCGACACGAACTTCATCGCATCGCATACATTAAAGAAGCACTCACATTAAAAAACTCTAAAACTGCCGATATGCGATATCGCATATCGCGCATCACAAAAATCACATGAATTACACATAAGGATTATAACGAACTGCGATATTGCGATACTGCGATACTACGATACTGCGATATTGCAAAGTTGCGATGTTGTGATATTGCGATACTGCAACCTTGTGATAAAAAACAACACGATGATGTTGCGATAATGCAATACAGCGATCTCCGATATCACAAAGCAAAATCGCAGGACCCCTCCATCACAGTTGGTTCTGGCTCATTATTCGAGAAAACTTTTTCAGCCAAGAGTTGGTCATGTATTTTAATGCGAATTAATTAGTTGTTGCCAGTTGTTAATGAAGTATGGTGTTGTGTTTTTCGAAGAACTAGCTCACGTAAGGTGGCATGTTTTGCATATCTTCAACATTTAAAGTTTTTCTTTTCATTAGTCCTTTTATCATTACTTCCACCTCAATGTAAACTGCAGGAAGGAAGGATGAAGCATTATACAGGGTAGTATGCAGAAAACTATGAGGAGGAAAGGCAGCGCTCCAATGTCCATTTCGGAAGGCACACCCAATCCACTTAAGGAAGAAAAAGAGCCGCAGAATTCATCTGAGGCATCTATCACAGATTTCTCATGTACAACCATGGTTGAATGGGTACTGAACGATGCTGATACTAGAAACAGACAGTTTAATTCTCAGGGTCAAGAGCTCACAGAATCACTATTTTTACAAATTTTGAGCTTTATACCTGATGAGAGAAAAAGGCGCAAGAGGCAAAAAATGCATCAGGGAAGCCCGGATCAAGAAACAGAGGCAATTTCCGATGATTGCTAAGAAAACTTGCTCGAAAAGGAAGGCTCCTAGTTACTCAGTCACCTGCAAGTCCCGAAAATTGCAAGAAAGCAACAATAGAAACAAACTGGAAACAGAAGACTGAAGGAAAAGTAGAAGTAGTCCAAGGGTTAACCAAGTTGAAATGGGATTTTTACTAGGCATATATGGTAATGACACATAGTCATTGGATGACTCTCAAGTATATCATCAATTTTACTGAGAAGATAATGCCAACTCTTGTCGATTCTATTTTCTTAACTCAACCAAAGACGGAAGACAGTCAGCCAACTCCACTCAGGAAAATACTGAATGCTTGCGACATTAAGGAGTAGATTTAATTTTAGAAATAGTTTTCCTTAGAAAGAGGACGGTCATTTAAACCGAATCCTCAATTTCTGTAAATAAGTTATTTAGTTAGTAGTATTTAAACCCTTCTCACGCATTTAGAGAAGGGTCCAGAAATTTATCAAAAACTTGTCCTCAAAACATGCACTTTTGCACCCTCAGAGGAAGTTTTGGTGAATGAATGGAATTGGGTTTATTTGACATTTGCATTTGATATCTGCTACTGATGTTGCACTTCTGTACTCTTAGTGGATGTTAAATCAAGGAGAGATAAATCAATTGTCACTTGAAGCTCATGAGTAGGACTAGTTATAAATGGTACTTTTATCTCTTAACCATTTCTGTTTATGCGTTAAAGTGATATTTAATTTTTAGTTGTTTATATATTACAGCATGGATATCTAAGTTACCATTTGGTACTTTTGTACGGTGATAACTATTTGTTTATGTTTAGTGTATGAATATCTCATTTATGCAATAAGTTTTCACAACTATTTCGTCTAACTTCTTATACGAAGTAGTTCATCCTTGTTGAATTCCTTTCTTATAATAGTTGAATGATCTTTATTACCAGTTATTGTTTGAAATCTTTTTAGATCACATAGAAGAAAGATTACACCCCGGGTTAGCATAAATTTCGATGTTTTTTTGTTTATTATAATACAATAGCATAGCATTAGATTAGAATTAGGATAGAAGTATTCCATTTAGAACAGAAATACCCATCTTTCTCACACACACACACACTGAATTGGGAAACTGGTCACATATCCCCAGTCGGACCCACTATACCAAACGGATAAGGAGCTGCCAACCAAGGTACGGACCGGGCGGGTATCCCCCTTGTTGTTGACTCGATTTTTAGGGCCTTCAACATATTTGGCGCTAGAAGGAGGGCCTGAACTATGAATGGCAAGTAAATCCAAATCAAAATACCATTCTGAGAGTAAATCACCCTCACCATCTCCCCCGACTTCTCCATTACACTTAAATCCAGAGTTAGAAGTCGCTAGAACATCAACCGCTGCTATAAATCCTGACATTTCAGAACAATCTGTTATTGAACCTCATGAAGTTGAATCTCTGATTCACAAACTTCAGCGATTTTCCATTTCCCCTCAAAGATCTGATAAATCTCAGGGCAGCGTGACTTCGCAGTATAACCCTGCTCATCCCCTTACCAGATTAAAGAGTGAAAAGTTTGGTGTCCAGCCAACCGAACTACCTCTTCCCAAAAGGAAAAGAGCAAGGAAGTCACCTAAAGGGTTCGACAGCGAGAGTCTTTCATCAACATCATCCATCTCAACCTCTCCACCGCGAATTCAACCATCCACTCCTCCACCCCAGACCATTATCAATCCACCCAGTGGAATCCCTACAACTCCTCCTCAATCATCTGCGATCATAATCACCTCATCTTCCCAACCACAGGGATCATCTATGCAAATCCCCATGTTAACAGTTCAGCAATGGCCCAGTCTCTATTGAACAACCCTAGGGTGGTCTTAATGCCTGCACCCTTGAGTCAAATACCGGCCCATCCTGAGAAATGGTTGCCTAAGTTCAATCTCGAAGCAGGCATGCTAGCAGAAGAAGACTAAACAACTTTATGATATCCATCAACCTCAACGGGGTTACTAATGAAGATGTTTTTGTTCAACTGTTTCCTTATACTCTGCAAGGAACAGCTGGATCATGGTATTTCTCATTGCCCTCTGGATCTATTACCAGTTGGGACATCTTCCAAGACCAATTCCTAAACAAGTTTGGTGATGACAGGTCTATGGAAACGTTAATCAACGACCTATCAAACCTTAGAGCCAAATCTAGAGAGCCTATCAAAGACTTCAATCTACATTTCAATAAAATTCTAAACAAAATTCCTACTGCTTCCCAGCCCAGCGAGGAAGTGCGATGTGAATGGTATATCACTACATTACCATCAAACATAGCAATCTTCATGGACAGGGTGAATAAAATAACCCTAGCCAAAAACATGAAAGAAGCCATAGCAGTAGAGAAACGTATAATAGCCTTAGAGAAGAAATCCACGATAGAAGAACGAAAGTCTAAGAAGGTCACCTTCAAAGAAGAGTCCAAGAAAAAACAAGCAAAAGATCCGTTCGATTTGGAGGGATTGCAAAAAGTTCTGAAGACCATGTCCAATGAAATTGTCGACATAAAAAAGCAAGTAGCAGAAACTTTTTCAAAAATGCCCTACAGAGCTTTTAAAAGAGGCTCGTCAATGGATTCAAGGCCACCCAATTCTATAACAAGTGTTGAATCCAAGGAAGAGGAAGAGGAAATTGCCACTAAAGGGCAAACCGATGATGAGGAAGTTGTAGAATTACAAGGAATGTGGGATTTCATCCTCCCACAAGAAGAAGATCAAGAAGTATTCCCAGTTAACACACGAAGTAGACATCAGCTTGATCCTCCCCAAACTACCCCAAAACCAAAGAGCGCAAGCTCTGCAACAAAGGATAAAGTCGCAACAAAGAAAACGACATCTAAAGCAACCCAAACTAGCCCAATCCAAACAGATTCACCTACTCCATCTAAAACGCTAATCATTTCAGATGAAATGGAGTACAATATTATAGAAGACATGAAAACAACTAGGGCCAACATCACTCTGTATGAATTGAGCAAACTAAAACATCAACAAAAGATAATGATGAAAGAATTACATGCTGTGCCAGTTGCACCTTTGCCTGCTGCTGTAATTTCTCAGGCTTCTCAAAACATGGGAAGACCTCCAACTAATACGACTAACAATATTGATCCAAACGACATCACTTTAATTGAAGGTAGATCGAGATCTCATACTCCCCCTTTTCTCCTTACTTATGAAATTTTTAACAAAAATCTACATAATTGTTTAGTGGATTCAAGTGCTTCATCGAATATTTTACCAAAGTCCATATGCACCAAATCAAACGTTCAACCACAGAAATCCATTGTTCGCATAGTCCAGCTGGATCGATCTCAAGTCGAAGTCATCGGTGAACTAAATCAAGTAACCATAAGGTTGTCATCCAACCCGAAGGTATGTCAAGTTATTGACATTTTAGTGGTTGATATCCCTGAATTTTATGGCTTAATTCATAGCAGGGATTGGTCAGAAAAACTACATGGATACTTTGCAACTGACTGGTCGCGCATGTGGTTGCCTTTCAATGGTAAGCCAAATCAAATAAAAGTTGAACGAGAATTACATCAGAAGTACATAGTAACGGAATTAGAAGGGGAAAATGAACCAGTAGCATACAACAATAGCATAATTGGAAATTACTTAGTGGATTCTTTTCTCGGCATTTTTAATGCTCATACGTCCCCTTATTTAGAACATTCTGTTTTGTCCCAAGTCGAAAATTTTTCTCAAACAGATAGTTCAAAATGTATCAATTTTTAGATAAACCTGTAAATAAATTTTTGTTCTGGAAATAATTTTTTGATGGTTCTAAATCTAACGAAGGAGCGGGAGCAGGATGCGTGCTAATTAGTCCATAAGGAGACAAAATCATGTTAACATGTAGGCTCGAATTTGATTGTACCAACAATATAGCAGAATATGAGGCTTTAATTCAAGGGCTGTACAAAGCAATCGGGCTAGACATAAAGTACCTCCAAGTCTTCGGAGACTCTGAAATTGTAGTCAAACAGGTACGGAATACTATACATTGCCTATCAGGTCATTTAAAACACTACCAATCTTTAATTCAAGATCTGACTGAGCATTTTATAGCATTCAATATTTCATCAATTCCCAGACTCCAGAATGTGAGCGCTGACCTTTTAGCTAACGTAGCTTCTAAGCTCATTCCTTTAGAAGATTTTAGTCCAGATAGATTCTCAATAGAATTAATCTTTAGACCTTCTATTCCTGACAACATCACAAATTGGAGAATATTCAACGACGATTCTGATATCGTAAATTTCCTTACTTCTGAAGGATCCTACTCCAACCAAATAATCGACGAAGATCAACATGATCGAGAATTACAACAAGATAGCACTAACAATGCTATACCTAAATCAGTGGTCAAGTTAGAAGACCTGTACGATTTGAAAGATCGGTTTAAAAGGTCTACCAATTCGAAGCTCCAAAGTTCGAATTTGAATTATGAATTAGTAAACCTAGGAACCGATGCCAAACCCCAAAACATAAATCTAGTCCTTGGCCTAGCCCCTGAAGAAAAGCTATCATATATTCATCTTTTGAGACAATACAAAAACATTTTTGCTTGGAATTATGATGAACTCAAAACATACGACACTTCTATCGTCCAACATACTATTCCGATGACTGATAATGAAAAACCTGTCCAACAAAAATTGAGAAAAATTCATCCCAACTTAGAAAATCAGATAAAAACTGAACTCAATAAACTGTTGAAAGCCAAAATAATATTTCCCGTCAGATATTCTAAATGGGTCTCCAATATGGTACGTGTTAGAAAGAAAAACGGAGATATTAGAATTTGTATTGACTTTTGCAATCTTAACAAAGCGTGTCAAAAAGACAATTTTCCCTTACCACCTATGGAGCAGCTTTTGCAGGCAATGGCAGGCTCAAAATTAATGTCTTTCTTGGATGGATTTTCAGGATACAATCAAGTTCTAGTACATCATGATGATCAATTGAAGACCACATTCACAACTAAATGGGGCACATATGCATATCGAAAGATGTTGTTTGGTTTGATTAATGTTGGTGCCACATCCCAAAGAGCCATGGACATTGCATTTAAAGGTTTAGTCAATAAATCTGTAGTAATTTATTTGGATGATATAACCGTGTACTCCAAGAAACGAGGTGAACATCTCAAAGACTTGAAACAAATCTTCCAACAATGTTTAAGGTATAGAATTTCACTTAACCCAAAGAAATCTTTTTTCGCATTAAGTGAAGGGAAACTTCTAGGATTCATAGTGTCAAAATCTAGAATTCACATCGATTCTGACAGAATCAAAGAAATTTCCAAAATATCCCTACTCATAACAAAAAATCCATGCAATCTTTCCTTGGTCAAATCAATTTTGTAAAGAGACTTGTTCCAGATTTTTCACAAATCGTATCTCCTTTACAAACCATGATAAAAAGGAACTCTAATTTTAAATGGGGCCAAGATGAACATGAAGCGTTCAACCTGATCAAACAGGATATTATTAATGCTCCATCTTTAGCAAATCCGAATTTTTCAGAGCCTTTTATTTTATACACTTTTGCCTCAGATAGGTCATATGCTGCGATACTCACTCAAACGAATGAAGAAAAGGCGGAAGCACCAATTGCTTTTTTCAGTTCAAATTTGTAGGGTGCTGAATTAAATTACTCAGATGTGGAGAAACAGGCTTATGCTGTTTTCAAAACGATCAAATACTTCAGACCTTTTCTACTCAAAACCCATACCAAAATTATAGTACCGTTTTCAGTGGTAAGGAATCTTCTAGTACAAAAGGATGTGGGTGAGAAGAAGGCCAATTGGGTAACTTCCTTACAAGAATATGACATAGAAATTAAACCAGCAAACATTGTAAGAGGTCAAGGCTTTTGCAAAATGCTGGCTGGAGCATCGCAAATTTCTGAAATTCCATCTGTAGAGGTACAAGTGTGCGAGGTAAGCCTAAATGATGAAGAGTCATTATACGCCGATATCATTTATTATCTTAAGAATGGATATGCTCCTTCATACCTCGATTATACTAAGAAAAGAGATCTAAGGTTAAAAGCCAAACAATATCAGCTCATAAATTATATTCTTTTTAGAATGAATTATGATTCTGTTCTCCTTAGATGTCTTGAGAAATCTGAAGCTGATAAAGTTTTGTAGGAACTCCACGATGGGCCATCAGGTAGACACTATGCTAGAGATGCTACTGCACATAAAATCTTGCACGCAGGATATTACTGGCCCACGTTATTCAAAGACTCGCACAGTTACTTGAGGAAATGTCAAGTCTGCCAAACTACTGCTAGGAGACAAAAGAAGCCATCCTTACCACTACAACTAGTTAACATCAACCAACCTTTCAGTCAGCGGGGATTGGACATAATAGGTGAGATCGTTCCTCACTCTTCCAAGCAGCATAGATATATCCTTACAGCAATAGATTATTTTACTAAGTGGGTAGAAGCAGTTCCAC
>APFE030976163.1:9100-65912 GCA_000404065.3 Pinus taeda
CATAAGGTAGGCCTTAAACACACTTGTTTGCCATTATTTATAAAAGCACATTTAGAGAAAGATAGTGTCTAGTTGGTTTGCTTGTCATTAGGTCTTCTTTAGATTCTAGGAAGGTCTATCTTGTCGGCAAGATCGACTCATCCGCGTGACAAAATGGCGACTCCGCTGGGGACTTGATTGTTTTCCTTGTTTTTTCTTTGACCTGAGAAACTTGCCTTTTTGTTTCTATTTTTTGCTTGTTGTGTGTGGACTTGGGTAGATTTAGTGGATCTAGGTTTTTTTTTTGCTTTTCATTACTTTAGGAGAAGTCCGCAGTTTGTGTTTGTATCACAGTGCGTACCTGTACGCACTTTTACTTTGCACACAGAGCGTACACGCACCTGTGTAAACTCTGAACCTACGCACCTTGCTAAAATTTTGAAAATGTTGAATTTTACTCTTTAAATTAGTTTTATTTTGATTTAGTAGTTGTTATCCTCTGCCCATACCTACATGTGACTTGTTGAAAGCTTTCCTTGGTTTAATTTCGTTGGTGTTAGGGTTTTAGGTGAAATTCCTAGGAGTTTTGCTTGTTGGGTTTGTTTTTCGATTTGGTTGTGTAGTGGCTCTGAGCTTAGAAAGTGTAGGGAACTTCATCAGATCAACCCTTAGTGTCTACCAACCTTCTATGAGTGTTTGACCCATTTATGAATCTCCCCTTTTTGAGGAATCCGTTTTGAGTTTTCTCTTTACAAAACTTCGAAAAGCTTTTGATTGAAAGTTTGGATTTTCATTTTCAAAAAGAAAACAAAATTGGTTGTTCTTGAATTATTTGTGATTTTGGACAAATTAGTGCTTGGTTTGCTTATAGCCAAGTAAAACATCCTCAAAAAGACATTTTGTGAGATTTTACTTCAAATAGGTTTTCATAGTTTGTAGATCTTAAGTTTGCTTTATTCATAGTTTTCTCAAGATTTGCTTTAGTAATAGTTTTAAATGTTTTATAAAATATAAAAATCTCTTTTGAAAAAGGTTTGTTTTGGTAGAATTTGATTGTTTGAATGAAAAAGGAAATTCTTGTGAAAATAACTAGTTGTCTCGTTTTGAGTGCATTGGAACAAATACTCTTCTTTTGATTTTTTTGTGAAGAAAGATTTGTGTTTACAAGAATTTGAATTCTCCAACTCTTTCCTAGCTAGAAGTTCATTGAAGAGAAAAGATTGCTTAATCATCTTAAGTGTATTTTTGTAGTGATTTTGAGTCGATTCTTTACACCACGAGTTTCATCTCCATCACCTCTTGACTTAATAAAAAACCAATAAAAATCACGCTTAAAATAAAATCAATCTAGCAAATTTTTTGTTTCTAGGGCTCTAATACACCAACATAGCTTAGGCTAGTGGTCTTGGAGTAGGGAGTAATTAAACTCTCCCAAGATAGTAAAAAACAAGTTAGTGTACGCTTGCGGTAGAGAGAAATCCAATTGTTGCATCTATGCTCTGGGAAAGCTCCTCTTAAAGGAGAAGCACGAGATCGTGTCCGAACCAGTGTGGGAATCAATCCTTCCCCATTGGGAACGACGCCAGATATTCACGTATTACAAACGGTAAACCTCGGATTAACCATTGTCGAGGACCCTGGGGTCACTTGTTGGTAAACCTCGGATTATGTCGAGGATCCTTCAAGGGGATTGTGCTTTCTACTATGCCCTTGCGTGCGTATCGGATCGTAGATTGTTCCCCCAGGTATATTTGTTTATGTTGGTAACCATAGTGACCATATTCTATAGGATTCTTCCTAAGGTGACGGTGGCGAGAAGATCCCACTGTACCTGGAGCAGACGTCGGCTAGACTCACTTGGATTTTCTGGGGGGTTCTCTTCACTCAAGACGGTTAAGTGGAGAAACTTGTGCCAGTCTATTCACTAAGCAGGTTGTCGGGGTAACTGTTCCAACCGCTATTTCTGTATCGAACTCTGCAACATTGGATTTCATCACCAACTAGTGTTTTCGGTACGGAAAGTTACTGTTTGTGTGTGATTGATCTCTTAGATTCTTTAGGCGTGTGATTCAATTTGTTTGGTTCTTTAGAGGCTTTAGGTGGTTTTCATTGAGATTTTACTTTGTTTGCGTGT
The DNA here is from genome assembly GCA_000404065.3 of Pinus taeda. Lineage (NCBI taxonomy): Eukaryota > Viridiplantae > Streptophyta > Pinopsida > Pinales > Pinaceae > Pinus > Pinus taeda. The sequence goes on from APFE030976163.1 coordinate 11,214, forward strand.
GAAGTAGTTAAAAGTCTTTAACTGTGGCTGAATTACCGAGGCATTCCCATAGACTTCGGGGCCAATCCCCTGATTTTGTTAACGTGGCTGAGTTACTGAGGACGTCCGGTAGACTTCGGGGTCAATCTCTTGAGGACATACCGAGCCAGCTTGAAGGCTTGAAAGTCCTCGTATCTCCTAGTGACGATAGAAGTGGGTTACCTGAAGAAGGAGAACCTTCTTTGGTAGTACATTTTGATTCTCAACCATTAGTAATTTCAGAAGTTACTGGTAGTATTGCATCGACTAGTGACATAGGTGACGAACCTGAAGTATCTGAACCCGAATTTGAAGTTGCTGCTACTCCTGTATCAGAGTTTGTTTCTCCAACTTCTAGTGGTCCTAGTTCGCCTAGGGTAGAAAGTGTAATTACCCAAGATCTTCCTTCTGGACTTATAGCTATTGAAGAGCTTGCTATTTCGGATATCGAAGAAAGCTTTCCTTTTCCAGAAGATCGACCTATCTTAGACCTTAGGGAGCGTGAATTGATCTTTTATAGTCCACCTAGGAGCAGTGCTTGGTACCGTTCACTGACTAATCTTTTGGAAAATCCGGGACTAAGTTTTTCACCACCTCGTATTTTTTATCACCCAACACCTAGAGATTATTATCCTGTATTGAATATGTCTAGCCCGTCATCCATGTTTTCTCAATCTCCGGAAGCCTATTTGTACGACGGTCCTTCTGTTCCCGCTCGGTATCAGTCCATCTCTGGTACTTTTTCGGGAGCATCTCCTCAACCTATCGAACATAAATTGTTAACTGGAAGTAGTGGTACTAAACCGTTGAGTGTAGAAGATATTCTAATGATGTCAGGTTCTCAACCTCAAGGTGGCTAGTTACCGCCTGGGGGGCAACCTCAAGGTACCCAGTATGTGCCTGGGGGACAACCTCAGGGTACCCAGTATAGGCCTGGGGAGCAACCTCAAGGTACTCAGTTTGTGCCTGGGGGACAACCTCAAGGACAGTACATACCTACGGGACAATGCATTCCTCAAGGTCAACCCTAGACTCAATATGTACCCCAAGGTCAACCTCGTTATCAATATGTACCCCAAGGTCAACCTCAGTATCAATATGCACCTCCAAATCAACCTCAATATCAATATGTACCTCAAGGTCAACCCCAGTATCAGTACGTGCCTCAGGGTTATCAACCCCAAGGTCAGTACCCATCTCAAGGTTACCAACCGCCTTCTGGTCAATCATATTATCAACCCTACCCTCAACTCGGTTATGGTCCCAATATCCTCAACCTGTTATGGGTCCATACCCAGAACGAATTTAGTGTGGGATCCATCTCAATCCCAGCAGGTATTGCAACCGAATGTGTAGTCGTCATCTCAACCTGGACAACCCTTGGTTTCTGGTCCATCTCAGCAACCTGTCCAGTCTACTGTTCAATCTTCTACACCTTCTGTAGTTTCTCAGTCTGGGCCTAGTACACCTCGTACTCAGCCTCAAACATCTACTGCAACTACTGCAACATCTACTCCATCCACCCCACCTTGTTCTGGAGTATCGACAGCTCTGGTTTCTACTGTCCCTGTATCTACTCCTCAGACATCTTTACCTCAGACTCCACCGATATTCACGTTGTCCAGACTTCGGCTCAGATGGCTGTAGGAAGTACAGTTGTCACTTCTCAACCTCAATTTAATCAACCTCCATACCAAGGACAGTACCAATACGGTCCTGTTATGCAGCAACCAACCTATCAGTATCAACCGTACCCTGGGTATACATATCAACAACCTCAGCAAGCCTAGTATTGTCCGGTTAATCCTAGATTTCCAGGAGGTCAAAATATCCCGAATGCGATTCCCATTCCTAGTTATCCTGGATATCCTTCTCCTGGGGTTGGTCTACATACCTTGAGTTTTAGGGACCCTAATCGTCAATTACCATTTATCGCAACTTTATACTTGTCTGACTTGATGTGCCTTATGAACGATCCAATTAACTATCTTCAATATTGGCCGCCAATGACGCATAAGTTACCCAGTGATATTCCTAAATTCGAAGGTAAGCCAGGAGAGGACCCGTCAAACCATGTGATTACTTATCACCTCTGGTGTGTGTCTAATTCCATTTCAGATGATTCCATTCGTTTACGTCTTTTCTACCGCACTCTAATTGGCCTTGCGGCCAAATGGTACATCGAGTTACCACGAGCCACTTTTTATAACTTTAGTCAGTTAGCTACCTCATTTTTAACTCATTTTCAATTGTCAGACAGATATGACAATGGCACGGAACTATTAACTTCGTGAAAGCAGTCAACGTCCACTTACATTTCAGATCATATCCATGAATGGAGACGTCGACGGCGTTTAGTGAAAGTTTATATTCTGGATTAGATCTTAGCTAAATGGTTTGTAAAATCTTTACTGCCCAAGATCACTGAGGATGTAGCTAAAGCCGGAGTAGTTACTAAAGAGCAAGTCATTTCTCAAGCACAGTACCTTGACTTAGTTTATACTCAGTCAGGTACGTTACACGAGAAGATCCTCGACCTACCCAAACAAAATCAAATCGCTGCTTCTCCTTCAGGGTCTCATGCCGCTGATGGTATGATTGGTATGGTAAATACCAAAAGTAAGAAGAAGTCTTCCAAGAATTCTTCTCCTATCATAACCTTGCCAGATTCCCCGACAGGAGAGTCTTCCACAAAACTTTCCGCCGATATTCACGTTGTAGAGTCATCTACAGCTAAATCAAAAACCGGTGGTAAGAAGAAAGGGAAGAAGAAGAATAAAACAGATAAAAATTCAAAAGAGAAACCCGAAAAAGCATAACCCACTGATGAAAAATGCAAACCTCGTTATCCGTGTCTCATCTGTGATGAAGACCATTATATGAGAGACTGCCCTCATCGTGCAGAGGTTGCGAAAATTGTCAAAGGTTCCTAAACTCCTGCTGTCTTGAAGGATCATTTTCCAGCTCAAGACAGTAAGATGATAGGTTCATCCTCCAGTGCCAATGAAGAACCCATATTGATGATGTCCCATGTATAGAATGCGACTCGATGGCAAGATTATGGCAGTAAAAGTCCTGTTGATGGTAAAGAAGCAGAATCTTCTCATTCAGATCCATCAACCTCAGCTCCCAGTTCTGATCCACTACAGATCGAGAAACCTAACCCAGACTTAGTAATAAAACCACCCACGAAGGGTGTACTTCGAACGTCTGCTTTCAATCCACATGTGAGAGTGGCTCAGAACTACAACATTATTGAGGATTTAGTTGTTTCACCCTCAGCAATGTCGGCTTTGGAAGTGCTGCAATCATGTCCAGCACAGCACAAATTATTTTTTCGGATATAGGAGCTATTGACGCTCAGGACCCGAACCTTATAATCTTCGATCTAGAAAATAGTGCACCACGTTTACTTCATCAAATGGTTTTCCAAATTCCAGTGATAGTAAAAAACAGACCTGTTCATAGGACTGTGATTGATGAGGGAGCTTCCACGTGCATTATGTTGATACAGTGTTGGATATCACTTGGTTCTCCTTCACTCAATCAATCCCCGACGATTCTTAAGGCCTTTGATGGCCGCAGGTTTCATACTTTCGGAATTTTATAGGATCTACCTATAGGGGTTGAAGGTAAAACCGTTAATCTAGATGTTGAGGTGGTTGATGCCCCTGTAGATTACAACCTTCTCTTGGGTCGTAGTTGGTCTTACGCTATGACAGTTGTTGTCTCATCGGTCTTTCGGCTTATAAAGTTCCCTCATAATGGAAAGATCATAACTATAGACCAATTGTCATACTTTTCATCCGACCCAGCCTCTGCTTAGAGCATTCAGCATGTTGGTAAAGTGACGATCCCTTATAAGGATGTTGGTGTAGGGTTAGTTAAAGATTCCGTTTTACTGGGCACTTTTCCTTTCCCTCCTATCAACGCATCGTCTTCTACTGCAACCATTCATATGATTTCATCAGAAACCTTTATTAATGATGATCCTTGGATCATACCTTCTGAATCTAAGATAGACTCATTTGGTACTCTTATGCCTTTGAGTCCATATGAACTTGCATATCAGGAGGTGCAGTAGTTTTCCAACCCAACATAAACCCAAATTGAATTAATGAACGTGGTCCATGAGGAGTCACTTTCGACATCAAACTCAGATTTAATAACGTCTTCTGGACTTTTTCAATAAGATGAGCAAATTCGTGAAATCCTATGCGTCGATGAGTTACCATGGGAAGATCTTCATCACAGGTCTTCATTTTTACCCGAGAGCGGTCGTTTCGAAGATGAATTTTCATCAATATTTACAACTGAATATGCTAAGGATGCTCATAATCCAATGAAACATCCTGATTATGAGTTAAACTTGGGAAATATTTCTCAAACTATTCCCCTTGACATTTCAGTTAAGCCTGGAATTGTTGAAAACGTTCATATAGGTGCCTCTTGTATGGAAGATGAAATTCAAACATATAAGGCCCTATTTCAAGAATTTCACGATGTGCTTTCCTGGTCATATGAGGACATGCCAAGAATTTACCCAGCAATCGTAATTCATGAAATTAAAACCTACCCGGACGCTAAACCCGTTCGGCAACGTTTGCGTCAGATTCACCCAAGAAAAGCTTCTGCAATCAAAGAAGAAGTTGAAAAGTTACTCAAAGCAGGTTTCATTTATCCAATCTCGTTAACGGATTGGGTATCGCATATTGTTCATGTGAACAAAAAGCAAGGGACAATAAGAATATGTATCGACTATAGGGATATTAATCGAGCATGTCCAAAGGGAAATTACCCTACTCCCTATATCGATCAAATTATTGATGATTGTGCTGGCAGTGAAATTTTCTCCTTTATGGATGGCTTTTCCGGATACAATAAAATCAATATTCTGCCTGCTAATCAACCAAAAACGGCATTCATTTGTCTGTGGGGGACATTTTCTTATTGCAAATTACCTTTTGTCCTTAAGAACGTCGGTGCAACTTTTCAACGGGCCATGTCTTACGCTTTTCATGATATAAAGCACATTGTGCAACCCTATCTCGATGACTTGCCTGCTCATTCATTACATCGAGTTGATCACCTCGTCCATTTACGAGCAATCTTTATGAGGTGTAGGCATTATCGAATTCGGTTGAATCCCCACAAGTGTGTGTTCTGTATTGAAACAGGTCGATTGTTGGGATTTGTAGTTTCGAAGGCCAGCATTCGCGTTAATCCTTCGAAGGTTGAAGCTATCATCAAATTGCCTCCTCCTTCGAGTCTTCGCCAACTCCAAAGTTTACAAGGGAAAGAAAACTTTTTACGTCGATTCATCCCAAACTACAACGAGATCACAAAGGGTTTTACCCGGTTGTTGAAACATAATACTTCATTCTTTTGGGACGAGATCGTTGGCAAATCTTTTGATGCGTTAAAACACACGTTGACCCGTGCACTGCTGTTGCATCCTCCCAACTACAACCAGGACTACTTCTTATATCTCGCCGCTTCCTATTCCACCATTGGAATGGTGTTAGTTCAGGACGATGAATTCGGTACTGAACATGTGATATATTACCTTAGTCACACGTTAAATCCAACTGAGCTGAAATACTCACATGTGGAGAAATTGGCATTGGCAGCCGTTCAAGCTGTCCACCATTTTCGTCATTACATTTTACTACGCAAAACTACAGTTATTTCCAATTGCAACACTATGATCTATATTTTGACCAAGCAATTGCTAGGGGGCAAGTACTCGAAATGGATTGTCATCTTGCAAAAGTTCGACTTGGAATTTGAAAAATCTAGGTCAAAGAAATCTTTAGATTTTGCAGAATTAATGTGTGGCTTCCCGCGTGTTGACACGGAAACTGTGGCGGAGGAGCCCATTGTGGACGAATCCTTGTTTCTAATCAGCACTTTAGATCCATGGTACGGGGATATCATCATTTATCTCCAAACCCAAACCTTTCGGCCAGATATTTCACGATCAGATCGTCGAAAAATACGATTCCAGTCCCAACAATTCAAAATTATTGGAGATACTCTTTATCACCGTGGGGCGGACTCTATTTTTCGACGTTGTTTGACTCATGAGGAAGCTGAAAGGGTCTTAAATGACTGCCACTCTGGAGCGCGTGGTGGTCATATGTCTGGGTATGCCACTGCCCTAAAGATATTGCGCGCTAGCTATTTTTGGCCATCTATGTTTAAAGATTGTATTATTGCGGTCTGAACATGCCACAATTGCCAAATTTTTTATCGAAAGATTCGCGCTCCACCTGCTCCTCTTCACCCTATAATTTCCGTTGGTCCTTTTTCCAAATGGGGTATCGATTTTATTACATGTAACCCTCACTCGGCCGGGCGGCATGCGTATATTATCCTTGCGGTAGATTATTTTACTAAGTGGGTCGAGGTGATGCCTACATTTGAGGCAGACGGCAAAACAGTTCTGATTTTTGTATTCAAGAATATAATTGCTAGGTTTGGTGTTCCACAAGCGATTATCACTGATCATGGGCATCATTTTCGAAATGTTATGATGACTGAACTTACAGGCCAGCTTGGCTTGTATCACGACAGTTCAACTCCTTATTATCCACAAGCTAATGGCCTAGTTGAAGCCATCAACAAAGTTCTAGTCATCATGATCTGACGAATCATTGGGATTAATTGGTCGAATTGGCATAACATGTTATTTTCAGCATTGTGGGCGTATCGAACCTCAGTTAAAACATCAACATGGTTCACCCCTTTCCAACTAGTTTATGGTTTGGAAGCTGTGTTACGTATTGAGTGCGAAATCTCGTCATTGCGAATGGCCATCGAGTTACTTCCAACTACTTCCGAAGAGGAAAGAAATTTGTTATACTTGGCTCTGCTATATGAGAATCGCCGCGATGTTGCATTAGCGATCGAATCTCATGCCAAACGTATTAAAGCTCAGTATGATCGAAATGTGACCACTCGAAATTTTTCGAAAGGAGATCTAGTCCTTTTGTATGATCAAGAAAATGATAAATTAGGCACTGGAAAATTCGTGCCTATGTGGCATGGTCCCTTTGTTGTCAAGCGAAAGCTAGAAAAAGGGGCCTATGAATTGGTAGACTTTGACGGGGTCTCTTTAGGTAAACCCAGAAATGGTCTTTACATGAAGAGGTATTATGCTTAAAACGAGTGTGGAGATTTTTTTTTTAGTTAGATTAGTTTTTTCTTCTAGCTGGTGTGTTTTAGATTAAAGTGTTCTTAGCTTAGAGAATGAGTTTTCTGTCATTATTCTTGCTTATCTTGGTTTTACGTTTGATTTCGCAGATGTCGACGCCTCTCCAAACATATATTGGTTTCACTGATGGCGCTTGTTGTAGTACACGAAATATTTCTTCCGCGGCTTGGGTTATCTATTCGCCCTCTGACAAGTTGGTATCTATGCATGGGGTAAGCCTTGGTCAAACAATGAACAACATTGCAGTGTATATTGTAGTGGTTGAGTTATTATCTGAATCTATCTCATTTTGGATTCAGAGTTTGATAGTGAGGTTAGATTCTGAACTCGTTGTATTACAACTTAATAGAGTATACACCATTAGAAATCCAATTTTATTAAGATTATTTTTTAGAGTGCATCTCTTGGAACGTGAATTTGACTATATTGAATATCAGCATATTCCAAGATTTTAAATACATTAGCAGATGCAATTGGCTTCTCAAAATGTTAAGTAGACATGTGCAATAATCATACAAGTAAAAATTTAAAAAATTCCATAAAACATGTTTAACAAGACAAGATGGTAATAACGATATCATATATATAGGAGTGTGTCAAAATAATACATCGTCCTCGATCATAGGTTGAAAAACACCTTATGATCGGAAAAAATGATAGGTACAAAAAGAAAAATGTCATGTGTGACTACAATAAGCGATCATCCCATCACTGGTGATGATCTCGATATGAAACCACTGCACGGGCCACCTTACAAATGAACCTCCTAAAAGGTCCAAGGACTCCAATCACATAGCACTGAAGTCGACGAGGGATGTCATCTATGCTGGTCTCGGGAATGTCCCCTGTCAGGTGATCTAGATGGCTCTCCAACTCGGCCAAAGTCTCTGCTGATTCGTCCTGTGGGGCTGGAGCCGGTGCACCTAGTTGTTTTCTCTCGTAAGGCCGGAGAGCGTCTGGTCGCTGTGGGCCCACATCTGCATTTTTAAATTATTACTATCAGTTTTAGGACGATATAAAAATTAAAATTAAAATTAAAATTAGGAAAATGTTGAAAAATGATTTTACCTGAGTCATCCCACTGCTCTCCTGGAGGAAGAGCCATGTCTGGGTCTCCACGAAAATCAACCCCAGCATAAGGGAAGTCCTGAATAGAAAAAAATTGGTTCCCCAACCATTGGAAATACTCAGGTTTGACCCGAACGACCTCGGTCCCCTCATCAGGATGACGGGCCATGACTGTGACCCATCGCATTAGTTTGGGCTCTCGAGGAAGCCCAGCTCCAACAGTAAGGTGCTGTAGGATCAGCATAGGAATCCTCTCTAGGCCAAAACTCATGACTAAAGCCCCATAACCAAAAGTCTTAAGTCGTCCGTTCTTCACCCTGGTCAATTGGCCCTTCACATTGGCCAACACAACATCGCACCAGTTGAAGATGGTGCCTTGGAAGAAATCAACTGCCATACACATCTGGGATCCGATGGCAATATGTAATGCGGTAGCTCTACAAAGTCTAGTAACAGTGAACGCAATCACCATGAGCTCAGGATGGGATATGGTCTTTATATCTATCCCTTTGTCTCTAGTCTGGTGGTTGCAGTACTCTAGCCGGAGGCTATCGACTGGCCACCTGCCCTAGTCCCGAACAGAGTCAAGTCAGCACCTCTGTTAGGAAAACCAGTCAAGAAATATATATGCACCGGCTCGATTTCAAGTTGGTGGCCACCAATAAAGAATCACTGGTCCTGAACGCTCCATCTGTCAACCATCCACTGTAAGAAATCCACCTGAGCCCTCATGCCAGGAATGGCCCAGTATTTGTACAAGCTGCACTCCCTCAAAGCATCAAGTGAAGGCTGATGATTCCATGCGGCAGCATCCACATCCTCGTTCTCTCGTTCGCGCCAATCTAGCATGATGTACTACCTGAATCAAGCATAAAGATGAATTAGAATGCTAGAAAATGTTTTCATTGGTCCATTTTTGAGGAATTTTGGGTTAAAAACCCGGCAGGGACCACACCCTATGTGTTAGACATAGTGCGTGGGATAGCGCTTTGCCAACACGAAAGGTTCAAACCCCGAGCTTTTTCCCAATGGAGAAAAATTCGTGGTCCGCAGGTCTGCAGTGGTAAACCTGCGTACCCTGAGAGCGGGTTTTATGCCTAAAAACCCTCCCAAAAAATCAAATGAAAGACTAAAATGAAAATTGAAATGGTTAAAAATGAAGAAATGATGTGGATTACCTGGAGAAGACAGCGTTCGATTTCGACGATTGTATTTTCCGCAATCTTCATGGGAAGTTTTCTGAGCAAAAGCATTATTTTCTCACCCAAATCACAAACGGTAAAAATGAATGGTAAAAGGCCCTTTTTATAAGTTTTTTGAGTAAATTAATTGAAAATTTGTTTATGTTTTACTTTGAAAAGGTATTCTTGCGACATTTTTATTCATTTCAAACAGGTATGAGTAATGTTTGTGTTTTTGTGAAAGATAATGGATCATTCAGGCGAAATCTATCATTTTCAGCTAGAGTCACCTTTAAGCTCTTTTGTGACTCCTAAAACATGAAAAGATTGCCGAGTTTTTCTTTTAAGCTCGTTAAAATGGAATTAAAATACGGTCCATTTACAACTCTTTTTTGACCGTAAAAACATAAAAAAGATTGCCGATTTTTTGTCTTTTCAAATTCGATATTGGTTATAAAACGACGTGTCCTTGATCTCTTTTTTACTTTTTCGGATCAAAGACACTAATGACGAAAAGTACTCCTTGGTCGTAAAAGATCAAGCGGTTCTCTCAAGTATTATTTTATACTTTTTCAGGCTTGGGAGACACAAATTTACGAAAAAGTCAACCCTTGAGACTTCTTAAGTTTTTTCAGACTCTCTAAAAATGAAAAACGTCGAGTTTCTCCTATACTAGACTCGTTAAAATCTCGACAGTAAAGGACCTATTCAATTACAAATAGGAACGGACCACTCCTTCTTAGGGTTCGAATTTAAACTAAGTTGGACTCACCCGAAGGGTGAGCTTATAATCAAGCATATGTTATGCTCCTCAAGCTTGTAAAAAATAAAGAGGTACTTGCCAGAAATCGTGGGGGAAAAAGAGAGAAAAATGAATCTGTTTGTCATACTTTGTAACCACTCTTGAACATGACACTTTCATTCACCTGGGTTGGGAAATCCTTTACCTAACAGTTGATCAAACCACATTGAAAGTATTCGGCCTGTTTCTGGGTATTAACTTTGGGTCAATTGTCACCAAACCATCTGTCTTGTCATTATGTGTTCAAGAGGTCAGTGCAAATAAGCCATTCATCTGCAAAATGTCTGTCATCCATCTTGACCGTCCCTGAGTCAGTCCTTGCAACTAAATTTCTTCAACTTGATCTATGATTTCGTGTTTTGGGCTTGCCTACGATGGATCACTTTCTATCGACTTTAACTCATTAGCTAGAAAGATGATCTAGAAATCATCACTACCTTGAGATCTGCATGCCTCAATGGCAAGTTTCTCGCCTTTGACGATAATTTACATCATCGACTTTCGATCAAAGGATTCCGTGACATGTTCGACATCAACACATCTTATCACATCTTATGGATTGTACTGAGTACTTTGAGAGCCATTGTCATTATTGGTGGTTTCTCTCACTCTTGTTAACAGTTTACATCATTGACTGGTAATCAAGTGGTTTCTACCATGTTCGACTTCGACACATTCATTCGCATGGATAGAAGAAATAGAAATGCAGACCCTGGATCTAGTTTCCACCATCCAGGCTGCGAGGAATTTTGTATTCATTATACTATGGAATATTCATAAATAGATGGTTTCGTCCATACTGTGTCCACATGTGTCTATACTTATGATGTGTTACAAGATCATTCCTATATCAGAGCAATAGTTAGTATTTTTTAGTCAGTTTTTATCTGAGTATGGGAATGCCTACCTCAGCGATGATATGATCTGATATATATATTTTGCATTGAATGTTTTTACAGGTTCCAACCGGGCAATCCGCGAGATGATCCTCGAAATGATAAAGTACTTCACTCTTCCTAAATGATAAATGAAATCCTCATCTATTACAGACTTTGCACTTTAGGGGGTAATCTGTTACACAAAAATATCGTCACCTTGATTATTTGCAGTCAATATGGGTCTATCATCACTTATACTGACCTCCTAAGAAATTCTCAGACCTCATCTCTTCAAAACAAGCTTTGGAAATGAGAGAAATACATCAAAACGCAATGTAACTCTGGTTCCGCACTTTCTCTCACTTTTGCCTGTGGGCCCGCACCCTTTGTTCAGAATACCTGCGTACTTATACGCTCTGTATGTAAAGGGGAGGGTGCATACCCCTGTGAAAGTCGAAAGGCACAATTTTTATCTTAAAAAACTCACTTTGGGTTAATTCTAGATGATTCTAGAAGGAATTTTGACGTGGATTGTTCGCTCCAAAGTGGTTGATGCATCCCAAAAGAGAAGGAACTAATCCCTTGTTAGGAGGAGATATCCCTTTGAAGGAGGATTCTATCCCTTTGAAGGAGGACTTAGTAACTTCCCTCCATTTCATTATAAATTGAGGCATTGGGTTAGTGGCTAGAAAGGTTAGAAGATGAACATTTTTTAGGGTAAATGCTGGTGAAATCAAGACTTCCGAGTTGAGCTTAAGAGGAGAGATCACATACCTTTTTGGCTTCATTGGGGAGTGAGTGAAGCTTGTCAAAGTAGAGGAGACTTCTTGTTGGACCCTGGGAGGAGCTTGTACGACGTCAAGGCAAAGGTTGTAAAGTTCTTCTTCTTTCGAATTAATACAATCAGACTCATTTTTCTCAACAAGTATCTCATGTTATTTGTTTCATGGACTCCTTGACTTTCATGTTAAATATGTTTTATGATATTGGATTTTCAGGTGCTATTTAATTTTTTTGCCTTGTTTGTGTTTGCAGGTTCACGACAAAGGAACTCATTTGGATCAAAGGAGCAAAGGCATCCCCAAACTTGCATTGGACATAAGGTAGGCCTTAAACACACTTGTTTGCCATTATTTATAAAAGCACATTTAGAGAAAAATAGTGTCTGGTTGGTTTGCTTGTCATTAGGTCTTCTTTAGATTCTAGGAAGGTCTATCTTGTCCGAAAGATCGACTCATTCCGTGTGACACTTTCGATACTCCACGGAAGTTTAGATTCCCTTTGCAAGCTATGTAAAGGTGACCATCTCCTCCGAGACTATCCTGGCATTCCCAAAGTCTTAGAGGTATGGTCTCCAAATATGGATCAATCATCCCCATCGACCATTGGAGATTATGTTGATGCTACACGCTCGGCTAGCAATGGTAAAAATAAAAGGAAAATTAGATTCCCCTATAGGTTATGTGAAGAGGAGCATCTTCTTCACCTTTTTCTTCTTATTGATAAAGCGTCCAAAGCTTTGGAAAACCTTATAGCTCCTCAGGATCAACTCCCTTTTGGTTATCATAGGATTTCTTCTGACCCTATCTCGGTTGGTAAAGATATTAAACTGGATTCATCTCTTTCCCATCCTACTCTTCCCGAGCAAGACTCTCTTTTGTCTATTCTAGACCAACCATTGGTCGAAAAGAGTGTCAACTTGTCTTCACATTCAGTTGATCACTATGTTCCTGAAGAGAGTAGTGATCCTACTACTCATGTTCTTCTCGTCTCCTCAGGTTATCATGAATCAAAGAGTGACCCCCCCATTGCAGTTGTTCAAGAGAGTATTTCTTCCATTCCTGCAAAGCATGGGGGAAATCATATGATAACCCCACCAAGTATTTTTGTCGTCTCTTTTAATTGGAGTTAGTTGACTGCTTTCTTCCTCCCATCTTATGTGCCTTTCTAGATCACAATACAAGCCTATAATATGATAGTACATGCCACTATATTAGAGGAAGGCGCATTTGTTAGCGTCATGTCTTATACTACTCCGCAATCTTTGGGCTTCCCACAACTTGTTCTTGTCACTGAGAATCTGTTGGCTTTCAACAGAGGAACCAGTCAACCATTGGGGGTCCTTCTGAAGTTCCCTATTACTTTGGGAGGAAAGACTATCTATATAGATGTGATGGTAGTCCAAGTTCCTTTAGATTTCAATATTCTCCTTGGACGTGACTATGTTTATGTGATGGGAGCTCTTGTTTCTTCACTTTTCCATGTGGTTTGTTTTCCACACAAAAGGAGAATTGTGACCATTGATCAACTATCGTTCATTGGTCACCAGGCGCCTCCTTTACAACCATCGTCCCCTATAGGTTCTTGTTTACAGGTAGTACCTTCCCTGCCATACGTCAATTACGTGGCTACCCATTTCATCTCTACATCTACTAATGATCACACAGATGGTATTTTACATTATGTACTAGGGGAATTGGAACCCTTTTGTCTTTGGTACTAATTGACATGTATTCCTCCCAAAGTGCAGTCCTTCCATCTAGTGAAGACCTCTTGGGAGCCATGTTATCTTATGGGTCATGAACAAACATCGTGAGGATAGTTCCTGGTCTTCTATCAACCTCTTTAAGAAATGAAACAAGGAGTCATGAGGATAGTTCCTTGTGTTGTGACAACCTCGTCAAAAAATGAGTCAAGGAGTGTGAACATAGTTCCTTGTCTTATGCAAAGCTCGTTAAAAAATGAAACAAGGGTCTAGAGGATAGTTATTTTACTATGTTAACCTCATTAAAAAATGAAGCACCTCCCTTTTCTAAATCAATTCTTTATTTAAGATCTTGTAAATCCTAGTCGAGTCTTTCCTCGATCTCGAAAGTGAACAGAAGCTTGGGGGACATGCACCTCGAATTTGGTCATTATGTCGGGGGCATGTAAACTTATCTCAAGCATATTTCTTTGTTTCAAGCTTGTGTAAACATGAACCTAAATCCAAACAGAGTTCTCCATGGTTCAAGTTTGTGTAAAGATGAACCCATGCCCAATTTACATGTCATGATTTCCATTTTAATCAGTTGATTTCTGCTAGAGGAGCCTTGGTTATTTTATTCCATCACCACCATCTCTTTGGCCGATCATATTATTTCACTTGGTTGTTTTTCCTTTCATGAGGAACCGCAACAATGAGTGGTTTTATTAGCCAATGTCTTGACCATTACATGTTTTGAGCACTTCCCACATTGTCGGAACCAGTTGTAACCCTTTATACCACTCGTTTCTTGAGGATGAGACACCTTTAAGCTCTTTTCTGACTTGTAAAAGATGAAAATATTGCTGAGTATTTTTTCCATTTCTTGACTCATTGAAGAGAATAAAAATAGGGGGTCTACTTTCAGCTCCTTTCCGACTTTTAAAACACAAAAAGACTGTCAAACTCTTGTCATTTTTGAAATCGTTAAAGGTTGTGAAACGTCATTTGGCCAGTGTACATTTACCCCTTTTTCGGGCTAGGATAAACTAGTTATGAAAAGGGTACTCCTTGACTAAATTGGTCAAGTGGTTCTCTCAAGTATTATTTTCTATCCTTTCAGGCTCGAGAGACACAAATGTATGGAAAGGTACCATGTGGAGTTTTCTTTTCCGTGTCTTTTCCAAACTCTCTAAACATGAAAAAGATACCGAGTTACACCTTTGTCAAACTCGTGAAAAAATTAAACAACGTCAAATTCATCACCATGACGAACATGAGCTTATCCTTCGCAGGGCTCATTAATATTACTAGGTTGGATTCATCCGTGTCTTTTTCAAACTCTCTAAACATGAAAAAGATACTGAGTTACACCTTTGTCGGACTCATGAAAGCATTAAACAACATTCGATTCTTCACCATGATGAACATGAGCTTATCCTTCGTAGGGCTCATTAATATTACTAGGTTGGATTCATTCGAAGGATGGACTTACATTAAAAGCATATTCTATCCCTATTAAGCTTGTATAAAAATAAATTGGGTACTCGACAGAAATGGAGAGGGAAAATTGGAAGTATTTCATCAGTTGTATCCACCTAAGGCAACCTATCGCTCTTGAACATTGACACTTATCTGTTGTTCGTGTTGGGTTTTGGGACATCGTCACTCTGTCACTTTCCTCCGTGGGTTTTTGGTTATCCATTTTAAACTTCTCATATGATCTCTGCCACGTCACAATGACCTTTGATTCTATGATGTCAAATGATGCCAAACTCCAGAGTCATGTCATCCATGTGTTCAAGAGAATTCTTCCTACCTATACATTTTTTTATCATCTTGGATTACTCTCATTCATTGTGTTCCCATTTTGTGTCAATGATGAAGGATTCATTATAACCTTTCTTCGACAGATGGGTTCCTGTCGACTTCAGCTCATTATGTAGGAAGTTGATCTAGAAATTCATTTCTAGTACCTTAGAGCTTGCGTTCCTCAATCACAAGTTCTTCGTACTTGATGATAGGTTCTCATCATTGGCCTTCGATCAAATGATTTCATGGGTGTTTGACTTTAGTTCCTTATTCACACCCCGTGAATTGTACTATTGGTAGGTTGAGAGCCATTTTCATTATTGGTGGTTTCTCTCGTGCTTGTTAACAATCACAACATTGAACCGTAATCAAGTGACTTTATAACATGTTCAACTTCAACACATTTATTCACATGTTAGAATTTTTACTTTTATTGGGTTGTGCTGGAGCAAAAAACCCTGGGCTTAGATTACAAAATTCCAAGTTGTGAGGAGTAATGAGTCATTGATGGTAATATACATGATTCTTTAAACAGATGGCTATGCCCATGCCATGGATCTATTTCATATCATCCCTCAAGTCGGATCCATGCGGAGGATCCATGCACATGATATTTTTCTTAATGGATAGTTATGCCTATACCATGGATTCATGTATTGTTATATACCTTTCATTTTTATTAGGCATGACTATCATATTTCAGATATGTACATGTATGCTTCCTTACCGGTTTTCCAACGATGGACAATAGTTCCCCACATCTACTTGTAAATATTTTCACCCCACTCTAGTTCTACCTTCACGCTTTAGGGGGCATCTGTTACACAACATTTTGTCATTATCCCTTTACTCCCCATTCCATGATCTTGGAGGACCTCCACATTGAACCCTAAATTCTTTCCCATCATGAAGAAACTCCCATTATGTCCCTCTTCATGAGCATAATAATTCCCTTTTGCATCATTTCCCAAGAATCTTTCTTTTATGCTAGTTTACAAGGACAACGCTAATGACCACTTCCCCCTCGCACTGCTTTTCAGACTAAAACTACAACTAGTGACGTATGATGTTTCTAAGCCATTTATCATGTGTGTCAATCCTCTTTTGGTAAGTTTTTTAAATATGGATTTGAAAATTTCAAGTCTAGGTGCCTCGTAACAAAAGTTTGGTAAATAGATGGGCTGGATGGAGCTGAGGAAGTTAGTTTGGGATCCTTTCCCTTATTAGGATGGAACCAATCTAAGAGATATTTCCTTTTCCCATGATAAGAGGAACCATATCCCCTCCATCCAAGCTATATAAACCCGTCCTTTTACAAGCTACACTAGATTTTAGTCTTAATATTTTTGGAGCTTGAATAATGAGTAAGACATCTATAGCTTGTAGCTCTCTAGTTTATGCTTGAGGGAGAATAGTGTGTTTTGTTTGGTTTGAGACTAAAGGGAAGAACCCTTAAAACTTCCATTGTTGGGGCTGTCCATGAGATGCTAGCAGAAGTGTGGGAACCCAGATACGTCAAAGGAGACCAACAACATAGAGGCATTTCTTGTAATCTCTTTTTGAGCTTATATGAATACAACTATTTATTGATTTTCTACATTGAAGTGTTATCTTAAATTTGATGGCTTAGCGTTTCTTGACCTATTAAGTAGGATGAATGCAATTTGTATGCTATTATGTTTGTTTTTCTTGTTTTTTTTCTTGTTTTAGGTATTCGAAGGAAGGAAACGAAAATTAGTTGGAGTAAGGAAGCAAGATCATCACCAAGTGGAATAACTTAAGGAAGTTTTCCATATATTGTTTGTTCATGGATAGACCCGCTCTCTCGGTTAGAGTAATTTTTTTTGTCCACATTAAGAATTTACCTGCACCACAGATGCTTTTTTATTTTTTTGGAAAATCCTCCATGCATTTCCCGAAGAGATTGGGTAGTTCTGGGAAGGATTGTGCAACCCTTTGTCTTATCCATCGAGAAACTTTTGGGGCTAAGTGACTATTGGATGCCTCTCATGCTCTACATAGTTTCCCAACTGAAGGGTAGTTATCAACTGGATCTACACAATTATGGTGATGAAGGCTCACTACTGGATTGGACTATGAAATTCCCAAGAGCAAGGTTGATTGCCCTCAAGGATTGTACAGTTCACTAAGGCAAGCCCAAAAATAGGTTGAAACCAAGTCAAGAGATCGAATTGTGGGTTAGAAAGTAAAGAAAGTAAGAAAAACACAAGCCAAAATGAAAAAGATAATGCTCAATCAAATCACAAGTGCTTGGGTCAACGTGAGCTAAGTTATTGCGCTTAAGGAGGGAGGCTCCACAATGAAGCAGAGGAAAAATTTTGGAGGGTGGTTGTAGCCGCTACACCATAACCATTATTGAGTACTACCTTTTTTTGGATACTTAATAAAGAGATAATTCAGTTCTTATTTATCCTCTAATTGGTAGGTATAATTATCTTTTCCCAACACTATTGTTAGATTATAATAATTAATGACTATTTTAATCACTGGTAAGCTACCTTGTAGGCTTAAAAGGAGATAGATTTATAGATGAATATTACACTTGAGTAATATTTTATGCATTAAGCTACTAGATATCTATTACTATAATATTATATTTGTTTTGTTTTATTCCAGATGTTATTTTAAACCATTTTTTTAGTTTAAATTGGTATATTGTCTCAAATCAAAATCTCACTTTCATCTAACACTAATAAAAATTAAGCCATTTTTTCACGGAATTTTTGTCTCTATTGTGATGAAATTCCGTCTTTGTAATTACAAAAGTGGGTTTTACTAAATTTGGAACACGATGGAGTTTCATTATCATAGTTTTCCAAATTTTTCATAATTATGATACATACAATGCCTTATTACATCCATGAAAGGATGATTAATATGTCATTGAAATACCAACAGAAAGAGGATTGTTATGGTGTCACACGACCAAGGATCGATCTAGTCTGTCTACTACTGAAAGTACACTTAGATGAAACTTGTCATCGTAAGCCCAACCTTTTTTTGTATTTATCTACTGACACTTCGGGAGTATGAGTTGAAAGAGAAACAAAAAATTTAGCATCAATATATCAACAACAAGAAGTTTTTGTGATGAATTTGCTATATTCTTGATGTTATTAGCCATAATAATGTACACCATAAGAGCAATGAGTATTCTTTGGCGACTATCATATCGATGATGTTTTTATGTAAAAGAGATTATTTCAATATCTAGAAGTGGAATTGATTGAAATCCATGTGGTGGGAAGATTACAATAAAGAGGATGAAAATGGAAGGCATTTATGTCATGCTAATTGTTGACTCAAAAGATTGAAATGGAGGTTAAACCCTTTGTTTATATAGCCTCACAAGCATAAAGTGAGTCCTCATACTTGATCATGATTATTGTGAAAACAATTAAGAATAGGATTTGGTCACAATACAGGTGAGAAATGACTCCTATAGAAGTTGAGACAACTCCACAAAATACAACTATTAGCAAACGAGAAACAAGCCACTAGATATTGAAATAGAATCATCCTCTTTCTATAGTGAACATGTTAATATGGATGAGAATAAAAATGAGGAAATGTTACAAGAATTGGGGCCTTAAATTCAAGGACCAAGGAAAGGCAAGTGTTTCAAATATTATTCCAAGATAAGAAAATGTTATGTATTATGTTCCATCTAAATTTGAATTCCATCATAAGTCTACGTACAATAAACTAGAAAAAATAGTAATGAAGCTTAATATTAGAAATGCAAAGGTTAAAAATCATCTAAGAGAGGCCAAGAAACAAATTGCTAACCCAAAGAAGTTCTTAACATAGCCATCTCAGGAAGGAAACCACAAGTTTGATGACAAAATTGTAGGCTTTAACCATGTAGAAAAATTACATGCATATGAATTCTAAAAAATAGAAAATAAACAATGATGAGAATATAAAAAAAACACACAGAGATTTCCACAGGATCCCAAAACTGGGACTACCGGATTGATTTTTCATTATATTCCTTTCAATGTTACACAATATATATATATAACCATTTAAACTGTCCTTATACCCAATAAAGATGCACTTTCAAATTTACTATCCAACTTGGTTCTTTTCTCCTTTGGAATATGTACATATGCATCACATCCAAATACCATCAAATATGAAAGAGAGGGTTGCTTACCAGTCCATACCTCTTGTGAAGTCTTATCCTCCGATGCTGATGAAGGTGATCTATTGACTAGGTAACATGATGTCTCGACTACCTCTGCCCAGAATTCTTGTCCTAACTTGGCACCACTGAGCATGGTTCTTGCCCTTTCCATCAATCTCTTGTTCATTCTTTCGACAACTCCATTTTTCTCAAGTGCATATGGAGTAGTCTTTTTCCATGGTATACCACACTTCTTACAGAATTCTTCAAATTCCTTATTGCAAAACTCTCCACCATTATCTGTCCTTAGAACCTTTATCTGCTTCTCTGTTTGGTTTTCCACCAGAGCCTTAAATTCCTTAAACCTATCAAAGACTTCACATTTATTCTTAAGGAAATATATCCATGTATTCCTTGAGAAGTCATTTATAATTGATACATAGTACATAAAATTACCCAGTGATGGAATCTTCACAGGTCCAAACACATCACTATGCACAAGCTCTACTATATGTTTTGCCCTCTTACCACCAAAGGGGAAACTCACCTAATTCTACTTCCCATGTACACAATTTTCACAGAAATCAAAATCCAAAGAGCTATTACGCATACCTTCTACCATACCTTCACCATGAAGTATTTGAAGGCCCTTATCTCCAATATGTCCAAGCCTTTGATGCCACAGCATGGTCTTCGCTCCACAGACCACTATATTTTTTGCTCCACTTTCAAGAACCACGAAACTATTACACCCATCAATAATAGTGCTACCTTGCAGCTTGTATAGAGTTCCAATTTGAACTCCCCGCATCAATACCAGTGCCCCCAAAACCATCTTGTAGGTATCCTTCTCGAACACTATTTTTACATCTGCATCATCCAACTTGCTTATAGAAACCATATTTATGGCTAATGGAGGAATATGTAGAGCACCCGGAAGTGTTCTAACCCTTCCACCTTGCAACTTCAACTTTACTTTTCTGTGACCAACGATTCTAGCCTTCCTATCATCTCCCAAGAAGACATCACCACCATCATATTTCTCATACTCACAAAACCACTCTCTATGGGGAGTGAAGTGAAAGGATGCACCTGAGTCAATCAACCATGCCTCATGATCTACATGTGTACTTGAAAAAGCCAAGTACACATCCCCACCTTCATCTGAGGTTGTTTTTGCCTCTACAGAAAGAGCAACATCAGATCCCTTTCCTTTATTAGGAGCTTTAGATTTACAGTCCCTTTTGTAGTGCACTTCCTTTCTGCATTTCCAACACACCACCTTTACAGGTTTACCTGGAGATTTAGATCTCCCTCTAGATTTAGATCTCCCACTCGATGACTTGTTTTTGTTTCTATTCTGGGTCAGTCCTCGTACAGACAAGGCATCACCATTCTGGCTCTCCATATTTTCCGTCTCATCTACTCCGTTAGAAAGGATGACACTATTTCATCCAACTGCAAGGTAGTTGTATTGCTACCTATTGCAATAATCAGACTATCCCACGAATCCGGTAGTGAACACAACAAACTGATGCACTTATCTTCATCTAAAATTTTAAAATCAACAGATAATAACTGACTTACCACAATATTAAATGCATTCAGATGCTCTGTCACCAAGTCTCCATCTTTCATCTTTAGGTTATACAACATTTTTCGCAGGAACAATTTATTCACCAGAGGCTTAGATTGGTACAAAGTCCTTAACTTGTCCCACAAAGCCTTAGCTATAGCTTCCCCTCATACATTTAGCAATAATAAATTTGAGACACACAATCGTATTATGATATTTACCTTCTGATCTAACTTGTTCCATTCTTCATCAGCCACTCCTATTGGTTTAGTATCTAGATCTACCATAATCCACTGATCTTTATCCAGCAACATATCCTCCATCTTGAGTTTCCACAACTCAAAACTTTGACCATTAAATTTCTCGATATGTATCTTTCCACTCTTCACCATCTTCTTTACCACCAGAATCGATCTCGCAGATCTCCCACTGAACGAGGCCTACCATAGGCCCGAGTGAAACCCCTCAACAACAAAGGCGCCCCCTTAAAGCCAAACAACTCTGATACCAAAGGTAGGTTTTAACCCCGTACAAAAATTACCTGCATACGAATTCTAAAACATAGAAAATAAACAATACGAGATCATAACACATAAAACACATATACACAGAGATTTCCCCTAGATCCCAAAATAGGGACTACCAGCTTGATTTTTCATTATGTTCCTTTCAGTGTTACAGTACATATTTATACTTGTCGAAGCATCTAATACCATGGACCGAAAACCATCACGTCAAAAACAATATGCGAAAAATAATGCACAAAACCATGAGTAGGTCTTCCCAACCTAATATATGGTCCAAAAACAAAATTTTCCAAGGTGCTACCTCAAACCCCATAGAGTGGGGTTACCTGCACCCCTCAAACCCCCTGTTACTCCCCCCGTTACACAATCAGTGCAATGAACGGGGGGCTCTGCCCCCCTTCTAACTCCCTGGTTAACTATGTGGGCTAGTCATGCAAAGAATATAACACAACCCAACACTATGACCCTCCTTTTTCACCTGACACAACGAACAAGGGGAGCTTCCAGTCGCTTTATGAGCCCCCCACACATGAAACTAGTCATGGAAAGAATATAACACACACCCAACATTCTCCCACATTGTTTACTTTTGCACACATGGAGTAACAAGAGAGATTAGTCATTGCTATAGCACTGCAATGCCCATTGTTTCTATACACAAAGAAAACTTCGCAGTGCTCATAGACTTTGTCAATGCATCTACAACATTCTTCAAAGTGTCCACCTTTAGCACTAATAACTTTTCGTCCTCAACCATATCCCTCACAAATTGATACTGAACATCAATGCGCTTTTTATTTGAATGATAAGAATGGTTCTTTGCCAAGAAAATTTCACTTTGGTTGTGACATTCTATCCTTATAACTCAATGTACTAACCCCATACTTGAACACAATCTATGCAACCAAACTTCTCCTCGGGTGTAAATATTCTCTGATCCAAATCTCCAGCCCATTCTACATTAACAAAGCCATGGATGTCCAAAACTCTGTCTAATGTCGGTCTTCCTTGATAGCACAGACCATAATGACTAGTGCCATGCAAATACCTAAAAATCCGCTTCATTTTTGTCCAATGATCCTTTGCTGGTTTTGACATAAACCTGCTCAATACTCCCACTACATGTGCAATGTTTGGTCTAGTACATACCATTTCATACATTACGGTACTGATTTCACTTTCATATGGAAAACGGGGCATGTCCTCTTCCTTTTCTTGTGTCTTGGGACATTGTTCAATGTATAACTTTACACCTATAGGAATAGGAACCCTCACTAGTTTACCATCCTACATATTAAACCTTTGCAATATTGGCTTTACATACTTCCACTAGTTTAACTAGAGCTTCCTCTTTCCTCTATCTCATTTAATTTTCATGCCCAGAATATAGTTTGTAGCACTAGGATCCTTCACGTTGAATTTGGAGGACAATTGGGTCTTCAAATCCTAGATAATTTCTTTGTTATTTCCAATCAGGAACATATCATCAACATACAAGAACAAATAAATAACATGGTGACAAATTAATTTAGAATACTCATACCGGTCTTATTTGCTTCTCGTGAAGCTAAGTCCTCGTATATATGTATCAAATTTCTGATACCACATCCTTGGTGATTGTTTTAACCTGTACAAAGAATTTTTTAACCTTCATAATAGTTATTTCTTACCCTTCACCGTAAAGCTTTCAGGTTACTTCATGTAGATCTCATATTTTAGACCCTCATGAAGAAATTTTGTCTTCACATCTATCTATTCTACGTAAAAATCAAAAGAAGCTACAATAGATAAAAGTAATCTAATAGAATATACCTTCGCAACAGGACAAAAGGTATCACTAAAATCAATTCCTGACACATGGTAATAACCTTTTGATACCAGCCGAGCTTTTTATTTCTCCACCTTGCCTTGTGCATTCATATTCTTCTTAAACACCCATTTTCTTCCAATGGTTTTCCTTCCAGGTACAAACTCCACTAGATCCTAAGCCTCATTTTTGTCCAAAGATACCATTTCAGCAAACATGGCCTCTTTCCAGAGTTTTCCATCCTCTAAGTCTACTGCATCCTTGAAAGTTCTGGGATCATTGTCAATAATAGATAAAGAACAATTTGAACAAAAAGCAGATGGATTATAACTTTCTAGTTTCCTTCTTTCTTGAATTGATCTTCTCAGAGCTAGAGTTTGTGGCTCTTCATCTTATAATTCTTGTTCTGTTATAGATTTTGGTTCTTCCTCCTAGAGTTCAAACTCTATATTCTTAGGTTCCTTTGGTAGGAATTCATGTTTAATAAAATATTTCACTTGTTTAAATACCACATCTCAGTTGTACACAACCGACCTTGTTTTTGGGTTCCAAATCTTATAACCTTTGAAACCATCGTTATACTTAATAAAGATGCACCTTTCATATTTATGATCCAACTTGGTTATTTTATCCTTTGGAACATGTGCATATTCATCACAACCGAATACCCTCAAATGTGAAAGAGAGGGTTTCTTACCAGTCCATAACTCATGTGGAGTCTTATCTTCCAACAATGATGAAGGTGATCTATTAACCATGTAACATGTAGTCTCCACCACCTCTACCCAAAATTCATGTCCTAACCAGGCACCGATAAGCATGCTTCTTTCCTTTTCTATCAACACAATGTTCATTATTTTTGCAACTCCATTTTGCTGAGGTGTGTATGGAGTAGTCTTCTACCATGCTATATAAAACTTCTTATATAACTCTTCAAATTTCTTCTTGCAGAACTCTCCACCAGTATTTGTCTGCAACATGTTTATCCTCTTCTCTGTCTAGTTTTTCACCAGAGCCTTAAATTCTTTAAACTTGTTAAAGACTTCATATTTCTTCCTAAGGAAATATATCCATGTATTCCTTGAGAAGTCATCTATAAATGATACATATTACATAGACTTACCCAGTGATGGAACCAAAACAAGTCCAAACACATCATTCTACATGAGTTCTAATATCCCTTTCACCCTCGTATAACCAAAGGGGAAAATCTCTCGATTCCCGCTTCCCACATACATAATGTTCATAGAAATTGAAATCTAGATAGAAATTAGAAATACCCTCTACCATAATATTCCCGTGAAGTATTTGAAGGTACTTCTCTCTAGTATGTCCAAGCCTTTGATTCCATAGCATGGTATTTTCACCAGATACCACTAGATTTTCTGGTCCACTTTCAGGAACCACATAACTATTACACCGATCAATAACAATGCTACCTAGAATCTTGTATATGGTTCCAATCCAAACTCCCCACATTAATACCACTGATCCCTGAACCATCTTGTAGGTATCTTTCTCGAACACTATTTCTACACCTGCATCATCCATGTTTTCCTGGAGATTTATATCTTCCTCTAGATTTAAATCTCCCACTCGAGGATTCATTTTTGTTTCTATTTTGGGACCGTTCTCATACAGAGAAGGCATCTTTATTCTGGCCCTCCATATTTTTTTTTCTGATCTCCTTTGATAGAAAGGATGATACTATTTCATTAAAATTCAAGGTAATTATATTGCTACATATTGCAACAACCAGACTATCCCATGAATATGGTAGAGAACACATTAAATTGATGCACTTACCTTCATCTGAAATTTTAATATCAATATATAACAGTTGACTTTCCATAGTATTAAATGCGTTCATATGATCTGTCACTGAGTCTCCATCCTTCATCCTCAAGTTATATTGCTTTTTCATAGGAAGAGTTTGTTCACCAGAGACTTACATTGGTACAAAGTCCCTAACTTGTGCCACAAAGCCTTTGCCATATATTTCCTTAATACATTCAACAATACTGAATCTAAGATGCACAACCATATTGTGCTCTCTTTTTCTGATCTAACTTCGCCCAATCTTCATCTTACATTGTCATTGGTTTAGTACCTGGATCTACTACGACCCACATATATTTATCCACCAACATATCCTCCATCTTCAGTCTCCACAACTCAAAACTCTAACCATTAACTTTCTTGATATCTATATTTCCATTGTTCGCCATCTTCTTTCACCGCAAGAATTGATCCCACATATCTCCCATTGAACACGGTGTTCCACGGGCCTAAGCCAAACCCCTCACTAGAAAAGGTGTCCCCTTGAAGCCAAAACTTGGCACTGATATTGAATGTTGGTTTTAACCCCCTATAGAAATTATCTACATACAAATTCTAAAAAATAGAAAATAAACAATGATAAGAATATAAAAAAAATACACAGAGATTTCCCCTTGATCTTAAAATCGGGACTACCAGATTGATTTTTCATTATATTCCTTTGAATGCTACAATACATATATATACAAGCCAAAAAATTCTTAAACCCCAATCCATTATTCCTGGGTTAAAACACAATTGTAGCTTCCTTGACCGAATCTACAAAATACCATTGGAAGAAAACCATCATGCCCAAAACTATGTGCAAAACCCATGCACAAAACCATAGATAGGTCAGTCCACATAATATAGGGTCCAAAAAAAATTCTTGGGGTGCTACCTGACTTCTTGTACAGGGGGGATATAGCCCCCCTTAAACCCCCCAATAGGTGGCTTGCACCCCCCCTATGAGTGCCCCGCGTGTGTGAGTATTGGTGCAAAGAATATAACACACACCCAACAAAAATGACAGACAGTATTGGCGCTAGAGGAATAAAAAATAAGAAAATATATATGACAAGGATAGGATCTCCGGAGAGGAGCTTAAGAAAGTGTCATATTAATTAAACCATGAATGAAATTAGGAGGCAATGGACCTCCCTATTACTAAAAACGATAGTATTATCGCCTTTGTTCAAAAATTGATCAACATGATCATGGATGATATCACACGAAACACTTATGAATTTTTACGATGGAAGATTTACTTGCTTAGTCGAATAAGTAAAGATGATATTTTTTATGTCAATACCATTTATAAATAGTTTGACATGCAAGCATTCAAAACTTGAAGAAAAAATAATTTCATTAGCAAATGGAAGAATAGTATCAAACATTACGAAGAACAATTGACTAGGTATCAAAATCAACTCGAGAAGACCTAAGACTTTAAAATCCAAGGGTTTATTTGTAAACTTATTTCTATAATATACAAGGTTTTCCTAAAAAAGGTGGATTAAATATAAATTGTTGTACAGGTAAATGCCCTCTATGGACAGAGGCAATCCCACTAGCCTAAATGGGGTCTAGCAACAATCAAACAACGCTAACACGCAGGTTCCTAATTTCAAAGTAAAGGCCGATGATGAGGGCCTACCTCGAATCCAACACTAGTATTCGTAGAAGAGTTGTCACTCCCGTTCTTTCACTTCAGCTGGTCACAATCCTCACGATCCTTATGAAAAGACTCCTGCACATGCAAAGAACAAGACAAATACAAGCATAAAATCCAAGAAATGAAACTATGTATCAGTCAGAAAGGATACAACTCAAACATCATTATAAAGACACATGAGTGCAACCATAATGATAGTCGTCTATTATTATTGATAAACAAAAGAGAATACAACCAAGTTCTGACGTCAAATCCTCCTTTGGTTGGGTGATCAGCAACACATGCCTTGCAAAGCTTGTAGGGGATAGGGAACAAGCCTCTCTCTCCTTGATTACTTGGACATGGATATCCTCCTTAAAGATGTAGCCTTATGGGGATGAACAAGGCCTCTTGTAACATGAGCTTAGCAATTCTCAGAATTTTGGGCTTAGATTTGGGAGCTTGAAGAGTGGAATTACTAACTAGCTTGTTAAAGGGAAAAGGACAAGCTTATATAGAGGTAGGAGGAGTAGATAAGACCATCCACCAGATTCATGGGATTTTCCTTATCATTAGGAAGCTTCCATGAGAGGTGGAGAACTACTTCCCTCCTTGGGAGATTCGAAGCCCAACTGAACTAACTCAAATTAGAATCGGTTCATGGATAGGTTAGAAGGAACCTTCGGAAGTCTGTTTGTTAAAAATTTTACCCGACTGGGTTGGCGCTAGTGCGACTCTGACAAAAAGCGCTAGCTGGCGCGCCCTCTTTGGAGGATTTCCCCCATTGGCGCGAGTGATACACTGTGGAACAACGCCAATGGAAAAAGGGCTATATTTATGGGTATTTTGCAGAAGGTGTCTTTAGGGCATATGAAGTACACACTCAAGGGGATACAATGCATGTTTTTTCAAGTTATGTCACTTCTCACAAGTCCCGGAATATGTCCTCCAATGTATGGGAGAAGGGATAATAGGGACGGTGACAAAATAATGTGTAACAGACGCCCCCTAAAGCATGAAGCCCAAGAGAGAGAGGGGTGAAATTCTTTACAAGAACATGGTCGACTGAAAACATGGCCGCTGGAGAACCTGCACGAAGTACAACAGATAACTCAAATACATGATGTACATGGTATGGGTGCAGCCATCCATAGCGGAGTACAAAAAAATCAAGATCCAGGGTATGGACGCAGCCATCTAGTGAGGATCGATGAATAGACTCAGACATGGTCACAGCCATCCAGTGAATGATTCATGTAGTGATGATAATAATCCACAAAATGCAACCTGGATCTCAACAGATAAAATCCAGGGTCTTGTGATCCATCTCGATCCGAACAAAGTATAAGTTCAATCATGCGAATATGGGAGTCGAAGTCGAACATGCAAGAACATCGTCTGATTACCAGTCAATGATGAAAATTGTTAACAAATGCGAGAGGTACCACCAATAATGACAATGGTCCTCAAGGTACTATAGGTACAATATACGGCGTGCGAATCAGTGAGCCGATGTCGAACACCCGTAGAACCATTCGATCAGAGGTCAATGATGAAAACCTCGCGTCGAACACGAAGAACCTGCCATTGAGGCATGCAGGCTCCAAGGTACCTGAAGGTAGTCTCTAAGTCAACTTCCTGGATAATGAGCTGAAGTCAACAGGAAGTGATCTTGATCGAAGGTGGGCCATAATGTTTCCCACATCATCGACACGAGACAAAGAAGGATAAAATGTTTTGTGTGAGGTATCAGAGGGAGGTTGAGTATTCTGCAGAGGTCAACTTCTCTTGAACATTTCGGTGGCACGACAGTGGACTTGGCAGTATTTGACATCAAATGATCAGGGGTCATGGTGACAAGACAATAAGCAGATGAATGGTCAAACAGGATAACCCAAGCCCACTAAGGCAAGTGTAAAACAAGATGAGATGTCCCCACCCAGACACGAATGCAGACAAGTGCCAGGTTCAAGAGCAACATACTACCAACATGACGATGATTACGGTTCCTTTATTCTGCCATCATTTCTGGCGAGTACCCCAGTTATTTTTGGATGACAAGCTTGACGGGGATAGCATATGCTTGAGAGGCGTCATTTCGATGGAATCTGATGTCATTAAGTTTTAACGAGTCTGAAAAAGGAATAAATCGACATCTTTTCATGTTTAGAGAGTTTGAAAAGACAGCGAAAAGGAAACTCCAGGGGTGTCCTTTTTTGTAAAGTTGTGTCTCTCGGGCCCAAAAAAGTATCAAACAATGCTCGAAAGAACCGCCTGATCATTACAACTGAGGAGTACTTTTCATAAGTAGTGACTCTGATTTGAAAATGTAAAAAAGCAATCAGAACCATGTCACTTCGTGACCATTAACGAACCGGAAATGACAAGGGTCCGACAATATTTTCATTTTTAAACGGTCAGAAAAGGGTTTAAAGACGAACGCCTCTCATTTCCATTTAACGAGTTGAGAGGACCAACTCGACATTTTTTTCACGTTTAGAGAGTCAGAAAAGAGCAAAAAGGTGACTCCAAAGTGACTTTTCGTGTATTTATCGAGTCTGAAAAAGTATAAAATACAACTCGTCCTATGGGTTCATTTTTACACAAGCTTGAACCATGGAGAACTCTTCTTGGATTCGGTTTCATGTTTACACAAGCTTGAATGAAAATATGCTTGTGATAAGTTCGCATGCCCCCAGATAATGACGCGAAACGAGGTACATGCCCCCCAAGCTTCATTGCATTCAACAAAGTGGATGGAATGAAGGTTCACTTTCAAGATCTTGGAAAGACTCGACTTGTATTTTACGAGATCTTAATCAAAGGACTCGATTTGGAAAGGGAGTTGTTTCAGTTTTTAACGAGGTTGACACAATAAAAGAACTATCCTCATAACCCTTGTTTCATTTTTTAATGATCTTGACACAAGATCAGGAACTATGCTCAACCAGACCTAGTTTCATTTTTTAAGGAGTTTAACATAGGAAAGCGAACTATGCTCTGAACGAACTTCATCATAATGAACAAGAAGTCATTGCTTCCAAGAGTGCCACTCCTGGTGGAAGGATAACATCTTGGAAGTCAGAACCCAATGGCCCTAGGACACTATGTACGATGGAAGCATCACTGGATATAGGCACGGGATAAGTCGCCACGTAGTTGACCTGCAGCGGGGCAGATACAACCGATGGATAAAAACCAGGAGGGGGTGATAATTGTACAGGAGGTTGAGGGACTAAAGAATGATAATTGATTGATATTCATGATCCTTCCGTCGTGTGGAAAGAAAACCACATGGAAAAGTGAAGACACGATGGCCCCCATGGCATCAAAATAGTCACGACCAAGGAGAAGAGTGAAATCTAAAGCACCTTGGGTAACCAGTACGTCTATATAGACGGTTTTGCCTCCCAAAGTAATAGGGAACTATGGGAGGATCCCCAACAATTGACTGGTTCCTCCGTCGAATGCCATCAGATTCTGCGCAACTGGCACAAGCTGTGGGGAGCCCAAAGCTTGCCAAGTAGTAGAAGGCATAGACTGACAGATGCCCCCTCATCCAAGACAGTGCTAGTTACTGTCGTATCATAGGCATGTACTGTAATATGGAAAGGCACATGGGATGGAAGGTGGAACGTAGTAGGGTGACTCTAGTCGAAGGAAACGACTGAACTACTTGGTGGGGGAATCGTATGACTGCACCCCTCCTCCGAAGAAGGACTCTCGGGATCAGCTGGGATATGAGAGTCATTTTTGGACTCAGGAGAATCTGACGAGATGAGAAGAACATGAGCATGACACTCTTCCAACACAGAGTGATCAACAGGTGGTGAACCCGAGTCGACACTCTTTCCGACCAATGGTTTGTCTGGAACAGGCTTAGCACAACCAGGTTCAGAAAGAGGAGGATGGACAAGAGAAGGATCTAAGGAAATCTCTTTGTCGACAGGGAGAGGATCTGAAGAGAGCCTCTGATAACCAACTAAGAGCTGGGGTGAAGAAGCTATAAGACCTTCCAAAATAGCGGAAGCTTTATCCATGAGCGGACAAAGGTGAAGGGGATGGTTGTCTTCACATAGCCTACAGGGGAATTGAATCTTCCCTTTCTTCTTACCATTGCCCATTGATAGGATAGCATCCCATGAGCTCTAGAGGGCGATGAGGGGCAGGCCTGATCGTGAGGCCATACTTCTAAGACCTTAGGAAGGCTAGGACAATCCCGGAGAAGATGGTCTCCCTTGCACAATCTACAAGGAAACTTAACCTTCCGCGAAGGAGCAGAAGGAGTTCCGATTTGAGACGTACTCTGAGGAGTAGCTACACATTTAACCTCTTGCTTAGGAGACTTCTTCTTCTTCGTCTTCTTATTCTTCTTCTCAGCCACCTGATTACTTGAATCGAGACTTTCACTAGGTGAATTACAAGATGAGGACGTAGAAATAGGCGAAGAAGGGGAGAGGTCCACCTTGGAGTCAACATGATGTTGTTCGGGTGGAGGAACTAATTGACCAGTGATTGAGACACTAGGGATCACAGAGGTTGAGAAAAACCAAACAGGAAACTCAACAGTTAACCCAGGAAGGGACAACGTTGCCATGTAAGGAGCACCGACATTCCCAAAATGAGGAAAATGACGAGGATTCCCTTCAGAGGGGATTCCTGGGTTGGTGAACTCTGGAAAAGTTGCCATCAAAACTAAAAATCACACACAGGACTGAAAAAAGTCATGACACACAATCAAACAACCAACAAACAGAATCTAACAGGGTGTGTGATCACAGGCGAATAAATTTTAAGACACAAGGACATAACTTGACCTTTTGATCTTTAAAGAGTCGAGAAAAGGACAAAAAGATGACTCTAGTCACCTTCGAATGTTTAATGAGCCTGAAGTGACAAGTTCTCAGGTGAGCCTTTTCTTTTAAGGAGTCTGAAAAGGGTCAAAAGTGACTACTCTGGAGAAAATAGGCAAGGGGTTTACCAGACAATCCGTAAAACTGCATATACACCTTAGCAATCATATGAAAACCAATGACTTTCCTTACAACAGTCAATCTTCCCGAATGCTATGTTCGGTGTGTTACGGGTCGTAAGGCGGCAGACACGACTTCTTGTGGAACAAGGATGATAACCTAGTGGAGTCTCCCCATATATACTCGATGGTACGTGGGAGCACAAGTCCGTACTAGACCACAGTTGAGTCACGCAAGGAGGAATCACCCAACCTTAAGTGAAAAAAAAAGTGACTAGGTTTAACGACACCGGAGCACGTCTCTAGCCTAGACCTCTAGAATGTGAGCGTTATGTTCCAATGCGTTTTTAGGTTTATTCGATTTATTTTAAAGTTGATCTTGAGTTAAGCTTCGGTTTTCAGGTCCTACCGTATGTAATTTCTCAAAATCCCTAAATGCAATCTAAATGCCAAAACATGTCATTCCATTCAATGAATGCTAATTATGAAAGAGTTAGAGAGCTTTCATGCAAACGAAATGATCACAAACAACAAAGAGTTTCCCTAATGCAACTAATGCAAATCAATAAACTTTTCTTTAAGATCACTAAATCACTAATCGAAATGAAAAGTCCTAATTTTCATTAACTGATTCAAAGCAAAAGAGGTTTTTCTTTTCAATAATGGAAAAATGCACTAAAGAACTTTTGAGAAATAACACAAACAAATTCTATCCAATACAGACACGTTCAGTTCCTCAAATCACCAATCAAACATCTAAAGAACCAAAAAGATCCCAAAGAGCACAATGAGCCGTGTGATCTGGGCTCAAAGTGAGACGAAGCGGAATTCAAGTGAAGACGAAGCAACTCACCCAAATAACGCAACAAAATGATTCACAACTACCAAACAAGTGTAAGGGAGCAAACAAAAGATTCGATTGGACCATGAAAAGATCAAAACACCTTAGGAAGGCTTGATTCACAAGACCACTAGATGCCCTAGGGCTAGAAATGCAAAATCAGTAGAGAAAAGCAAACACCCAAAGGGTAGCGATCAAAGCCAGTCAAATCACACTCCAAGACACTCAAGTAGTCTGATAAATGTACTTAGGACCAAAACAAAGCTCAAAAAGTTCAGAACCAAGCAAACTTCAAATGTTTACAGGCCTGACGCGACTGTTAGGCTGCAACAAGCGCCCTTCAGCAATTGGCGTGGGCTGTAAATGAGAAACTAGTGCCAACTGGCGCGACTGTAATGCTATAAAAGAGTGCCAGCCGAGTTTGCTATGGAAAAAGAAAAATAAACGAGCCAAAGCTAGGTCAACAGTACCTAGGTACACCAAGGGGCAAGAAGCAACACAAGGCCTCAACCCAGAAAGCTAATCAAGCAGGAGAAACCAGGAAACAACCAAGAAAGAAGGCAAGTTCCAAGCCGTTAAGTTCGTAAACCAAACCGGATATGGACTGAATTAGCGTTGATCTACTTCGCTAATGCAAAGAAATAGCGTTTCGAAGGCTATCTGGCCAGACTTCACGCTCCGTCTAAGTTTACAAATCAAACAACAAGACAAGATAAACAAACAAGGCAAAAGCCAAGTCCCCAGTGGAGTCACCAAAATGTTGTACAAGTAAATCCCCTCTGTGGACAGAGGCGATCCCACTAGCCTAAATGGGGTCTAGCAACAATCAAACAACGTTAACACGCAGGTTGCTAATTGCAAAGTAAAGGTCGATGATGAGGGCCTACCTCGAATCCAATGCTAGTATTTGTAGAAGAGTCGTCGCTCCCATTCTTTCGCTTCATCTGGTCACAATCCTCATGATCCTCGTGAACAGACACCTCCACATGCAAAGAACAAGACAAATACAAGCATAAAATCCAAGAAATGCAACTATGTTTCAGTCAGAAAGGATACAACTCAAGCATCATTATAAAGACACATGAGTGGAACCATAATGATAGTCGTCTATTATTATTGATAAACAAAAGAGAATACAACCAAGTTCTGACGTCAAATCCTCCTTTAGCTGGATGATCAGCAACACACGCCTTGCAAAGCTTGTAGGGGATAGGGAACAAGCCTCTCTCTCCTTGATTACTTGTACATGGATCTCCTCCTTAAATATGTAGCCTTATGGGGATGAACAAGGCCTCTTGTAACATGAGCTTAGCAATTCTCAGACTTTGGGACTTAGATTTGAGAGCTTGAAGAGTAGAATTACTAACTAGCTCGTCAAAGGCAAAAGGACAAGCTTATATAGAGGTAGGAGGAGTAGATAAGACCATCCACCAGATTCATGGGACTGTCCTTATCATTAGGAAGCTTCCATGAGAGGTGGAGAACTACTTCCCTCCTTGGGAGATTCGAAGCCCAGCTGAACTAACCCAAACTGGAATCAGTTCATGGATAGGTTAGAACGAACCTTCGGAAGTTTGTTTGTTAAAAACTTTACCCAGCCGGGTTGGCGCTAGTGCGACTCTGACACAGAGCGCCAGCTGGCGCGCCCTCTTTGGAGGACTTCCCCCATTGGTCTGTGTGATACACTGTGGAACAACGCCAATGGAAAAAGGGATATATTTATGGGTATTTTGCATAAGGTGTCTTTAGGGCATATGAAGTACATACTCAAGGGGATACAATGCAAGTGTTTTCAAGTTATGTCACTTGTCACAGGTCCCAAAATAGGTCCTCCAATGTACGGGAGAAGGGATAACAGGGATGGTGACAAAATACTATGTAACATAGAGTTCAATATATAATATTAGGTAAGGCTTATAAGATGATTACTTGGGATCAATTTTGAAGGCATTTTCTACTACCTCTTATCATGACTTGGACCTTTTGTGTGAGTTCTAATAATTTAATTTTGTTCTTAGAAATAATAGCAAATGAAACCGTGACACTTTAGTTAGCCACATCTAGTTGAGGGAATTTCCTTATTTTTTCTACAATAAGGCTTTATGGAAAGAGGCATCTAGATTTTATGAAAATATATAGGTTACCTTCAACATCATTGCCTAAGATGAATAGACTATACCTTCAATTATTCAATAATACCCTTTCAAATTTATTTCCAATCCTTTGAATGCAACCATTATTAATCAAAAGAAAATGTCAATAGAATTTGCATATTATGAGGTTATCTATGATACTATGTCATTCAGGCATTGGTCAACTCTCATGACAAGTGGACTGAAAAACTTGTCTACTTGACATAGAAGGGCCCAATGGCCTATTCCTTATTTAACATGTAATGGAAAGGGAAGGTTTTTATGCCATCTCCCTTTGGAATATTGGCATATGATGGATAGGATTGTGTTTTCATTTCCTATCGATATGGTGGTCCATAAAAGGTTACAAAGTCATTATAAAATCATAATATTTTTTAGAGAATGACCATTGGACATAGGAACAAAGGTGTCTGCTATTTTACACATTAGAGTAATTTGGCTATCCACACTATAATTGGGTTGACTTACATGGTCGATTTCCCTATTAAGGTTGATAGGTTGCGTTGGGCATGCCAACATTTTGGAAAGGAAGGATATATCGACCTCCATAAATGGTACTTATTAAACCTATAAAATACCTTTTCCATTTTATACTAGCCTTCATTCCCTCCCGATTTCTTTCTTATTTTGGCCCATGAGCTTCAAAAAGGCAATGCCTAGTAATTCTATCTATAATTAATGAAAAAGTGGTTACTTTGATATGTAGTCTATTTTGTAAACTAATGTTGGATTATAATTGAGTACATGGTTATTTTAGAATGGTCTTGTTTAAAGGTATTTATAGGATTTGAATTGTACCTTTAAACCAATTTTCCAATGGACAAGAAGAATATCACTACCCTATTTTAGAAAATTTCCACTAGCATCATGGAGACTAATTGGGTTCCAACCTTGCCTCTCAATTACTATGGAATCATGTGCATCCAATATTTCTTGTCATTGATGCTCAAGGAACCCAAGAGTATCTAGAACCCTTCAGATTTGTTCTTGTATAGTATTTTGAGGTTGAGAAAACCGATTGCTAAACACATGTTGCTGTGAATGGTGGATTTGATTTTGTTCTAAATAGAGTCAAGATATTGACAACAAAATTTATATTTCTATTTTATTTTTTCTATCATTTGTCTTAGCTCAAATATACATATTTTAAGACCTATTACTAAATATAGAATGAGTAGTTTTCTTGGCATATATAATGGAAAAAATCACTTTGATACAAAAATATATCTCTTTTCAATCTAAGTCTTCAACTATAGAATTGATGAGTAACATAGTGGCAATGCAATCCCAAAGGAGGGCTCACTCTAAGTATCCATGCTCCCATACTTGTGTGTATGTGTATATATTTTTTTGGTGTTATCTTTCCTTATGATCAACATATACATATGTTTTATTTTTTTGTTGTTCATAATAACTAATATTAATATTCTCATATGATTGTAATATTTCCTTTGTTTTCTTTAGTAATACCACTAGTCGAGTGTGGTGTTAGTTCATCAAGAATGAAGTATTTTAGGAAGACAAGAAAAGTTACTGTTGATTACATCTTTACATTTTTGTTCTCCTAGCTATAAAACTAAGTCTATAATCATAAAAAACACAAATCTCTACTGTATTTTTTTTAAATAAAATTGCAAATAGTAATAAGGTTAAAATAGTAGTCTTTTTTACTTCTTTTATACAAAAAATAAACTTGGAACAACTTAGAAATGTTCACATACAACCCTTTACTTTGTGATAGAACTGAAAGGAGGACCCATTTGTTCATGTTTAGATTCAAAACCCAATCATTTGTTGGGGTTCCAAATTCGATTATTAGATTTTTATTTAGAAATGTTTGATGTTTTATATTTTATGGTAACGTATTTTTAACATTTATGGTAGAAATTGTGAAATTAGAGCTAGTATCTCCTTATTAATCAATACAAGATCTTAATCTCTTGCACAAATAGTGTGAGTGTCTATGTCATAAAGAAAATATTGATCAAGACATAATTGAAGGGTGAAAATAAGGGGAAAAATAATTTGATATTCAAAAATAGTGTTGAATGTAATTTTTGGGATGCATAATTGTCATTATTTTGCGCCTATTTTCCCTACCTTTTCCTACCCTTTTGACTTTAAAATCCATGCCCTATCACTTCATTAGTCACTATTGAATAAATTATGTTTCCTTTTGTATGTCGTCCGTGTTATCTAGTTTTTGTTGTATTTTGACATAAAAGCTAATTGCTTTAGCGTATTTTATTAATAAATAGATGAAGTGTTGTTTTAGGTGATGTGACTTGTTGAGATGTTGTTAAAGGACTATATCTTCCTAGTTTTGCCTCGCTAAAGATGGAACAAATTATCTAGTCACACTACTATCACAAAAATAAGGTTTTTTTTATACTTTGTTTTACTATGCTTAGTATCAAATATCAATTGGGATAAACATTGGGTCGAATCTAGTTTGATTGATTGAAAAGAGACATTCATGGATAACACAATTGACTTAGATGAAATATTTAGGATCTCCCAATTGATAGTTCATTGTAATTAGAAAAGTTGTTACAAATTTGTTTCAACTAAGATAATTTGTTATAAGATAATTAGTGTTTCCTCTCGATTTGGATCACATGAGAATGAGGAGATTCTCATGATGTTCCTTCCTTTTGAAAATAGGAATGTAATGTAATATGAAATTATAAAAGGATGTATTCTTTTCCCATAAGGCATGCATAGATAGATATCAGAGGAAGGAGTATCGACATTGTAATCTAGTACTGCAACTTTCATTAATTAAAATCTCTACCATTCATGGCTCAATATCTCTTTCCTTATTATTTTGTGTGTTGTGAAATTCACCAACCCCTGCTAAGGGGGAAGGGTCCTCCTTCTTAGTAGGGATCACTTATCAGACAGGTATTGGAGCAGTATGTTTATCCTCTCAACTATGATTTATGTGTGATTTATTATTATTGTTGCAGATCTTATTCATGCCTCAAATACTTGGAGGATTGTGGCATTTATTATTTTGTAACAACATATGTCGTGGACTGGTCCCTTAATTAGTGTGATGGTTATTTTATTTCTCTTATAGTTTTTTCATTTTTTCATTTAATTGAATGGGTGTTTCAATAATTGTTGAATTTTGAATGGTTTCCAGGAGTGTTCTTTCTTTTTTAATAAGAGTGATGATGTGATAGAATGATTGATTTTGCAGCATGTGTTTCTTTCCTTTCTAAAAGTTCGAGAAAAATTTGTAGTGTAATGAAGATTGTGATGGAGTGCTGAGAGTGATACTTATGGTTTTTATATTTCCTTACCGCAAGTATCCAATTTTTCTTACAGATATTTTTCACACTGGATTTGAAACAAAAAGCCTACAGAGATTGAAAATTTATGTGCAAAATAAGATTGAGAGTGATACCCATGGTTTTGATATTTCCTTATGCAAGTTTCCAATTTTTCTCTCATTTATTTTTCACACTAGCTTTGAAACTAAAATTCTACCCAGATTGACAATTTATGTTTGAGACAGATTGGTTGTTCTAAATTAAAATGACAATTGATCTTCCCAATATTTCATTCCATTACTAAGGGGGATATTAGAGGTGCATGTGTGTGATTAGCTTTTTTTCATGTATTGATTAAAAGTGTGGTAGATATGTTCCCAGCTTTGACATTCCCAAGTGGTAAGATTGAAGTTGGCTCAGCCTCATGAGGAGTTAGAGCACATAATATTGCATTACATGCATAGTGAAGAATAAAACATAGTTCCCACAAAGAAACTAATTGTCGAGGTAGAAGAAGAAGTGTGAGAAACAAGAAGAATCGAGATTTTGATAGAGTAACATATATATAAGATATAATCTCAAAATTTGAATTTAAATCATCCATTAGTAGAGTAACACCTAACAAGAAAGGATCAAGTAAGACTGCATTACATATTGCATCATCCACTTAGTTATTTATGTTGGGTGCACATATTAGGAAAGTGGAATTTTATGAACCTTATATCTTAGAGATAAGCCCTATATTTTCTAGTCCATTTATATCAGTAATGGAAGGATATCAAGGCTTAATAGAGGGACAAGGTGATATGGATGAATGTGATTTAGAATCAAGTCTAAAAGAATGAATATTTAATTAGTGCATCCAAAATTTAGGTAGTGTATGAAACAACTTGCTCAACATTTTGCTATAAAGGGTGTTGATAAAACATTAGGACCACCTAGACAATATGAATAGTTTGACGAACCTAAGTAGGTTGAACAACCTAATCAACCCTCACCATTAAAAAGATATGAATCTCCTCCATTAGGGGAGCCACATGTAATAGTTGTACAAAACCCTCAATCTTTTATATAGAACCAAATGGAAGGTAGATCAATTACCACCTTTGAGTTCTCATTGGGAATATCCAATGATAGGCCCCATTAGAGAACATCCATTTTTCTACACTTCCTAATTTTCATGGTACAATTACTAAATATCTTCATACATTTCTCTTTGAGTTTGGTGTACTCTATAGGAATTATTATTATACCAATGATGAACAAAAATTAAAATTGTTCCCTACCACACTAAAGGGAGGGACACTAAGATGGTTCATGGGACTTAGTGGGGCTTTCAATGCCTCCTAGTACTAGATGAAGAAGACATTTTTATAAAAGTATTAGGATTATTGTCATTCCAAAGATTAGAAGGGATATTTATTATGAATAACTCAAACACCAGATGAAATTTTGGTAGATTATGTTGAGCACCTTTAGTATAATTTACAAATATCTCTTCATAGCAATCTAAACAAGGAAATAATTAAAATATTTTTGATAAGAGGAATGTAAGATGAATTCTTTGACATGTTAAATATTTTGGTGGAAGGAGATGTATCTAAGGAACCTTATGATAAAAATTTTAAAATTTGCTGAAGAAGTTCCAAAGGATCAACAAGAAACGAGACTATGCCACATGGTTCTTCTACCAACATTTTAAAGTCATCCAATACTATAGAAGCATCACTAGAAATTGGAAATCTACTAGAGAATTTGAAAACATACATTATGAGATTATTGCCTTCTCATCTTGATGTGTCACGAAAGAAGCATAAATAGATTGAATTAGAAAATTATTTGCCTATATTCTACTCTCAGTGTAGGAAGAAACATCGTCTCAGGAAATTCCCCACTTAATAGCTACAATATATGTGAGCAGGATAATTCTACAAACTAATTCCCTCATTTCTTAGATTGAAAGAAATCTATAAGAAGCAAGGGTAAAATATTGAAGAATTATATTTTTCTCGAACCAAGAAGCCTTATAATCCTCAGCCATAAGGTATGGTGCAAGAGCCCTTCTCTTCTTGGTTTGGTATGTATGTTCCTTAGCAAATCCCACAAAAAACGCAATATCTAATAGCTGCATGGCAACCCCCTAATCCCCCTTTGTTCTAATAACGTACGCCGTAGCCTTAGTGG
The DNA here is from genome assembly GCA_000404065.3 of Pinus taeda. Classification (NCBI taxonomy): domain Eukaryota; kingdom Viridiplantae; phylum Streptophyta; class Pinopsida; order Pinales; family Pinaceae; genus Pinus; species Pinus taeda. Next base: position 51,613 of record APFE030976163.1, read on the forward strand.
CCTTCTCCTTTAGGACTTAATCCATAGTGAGGGATTGTTCTCCCTAACCAAAGGCATATTTAGATCCCAATGAAACAATAATAGTTATAACTTCCCTATAATATGCTTATGGGTGGTCCCCTATTATGTCCCGAGATACCAATAAACCCTAACCTTAATCCCAATAATAAGGAAATGTAACAAGTTCAAATGTTAATTCTCCCTACCTATTGTATCTCATCTATGGAATGCAATGAAATATAATTAGAATCAGGAAAAGGAAACTTAATTCAAGGATCTCTAGAAAAACAACATTCTATAACAATTGATATTACGACTAGTGTTGAAACAATTGATGATACCCGTGAATTTGTAACAATTTGTGCTGCTAATAACATCACAGTAACAACCAGTGGTATCTCTAATGTCACTATAGCATCAGATATTACCTTGACTGTGATACTTGTAATAACTGCTAGTAATGATACTCCCTTACATCCATGTTCTCCTAAAATATTAACTGAAGTGAAAAACACTCCTAAGTATAAATCCAAATTTTTGAAGGAGTTGAAGAACTTGCATGTTTTGATTCCCTTACGTCAAGCAATATGACATGTTCCAATTTATGCTAAAGTAATTAGAGAATTATGTGTCATAAATCTAAGTAGGAAACCATTGGACCCCTCTATTGTACATGTAATTGGAAAATTATCAAAATTGGTTTTATGGGATAATACACCTAATAAATATGAATACCCTACTAACCCACTAATAGTTGTTTATACTAGACTTACAACTCTTCTAAATATCCTGGTTCACATAGGAGTGACAATGAATATAATAACTAGGGAAATTCTTGAACTAATTGAGCTTGTCAACTTGAGTGCAACTGCCGCTATTTTAGAATTGGTAGATAGGTCTAAGATCCAACCTGAGGGAATATTTGACGTTTTTATTATTTAGTAGATTATTGGTAGCATCTAGTATATTGTAGTGTTATAGCCTAAAACATGCCTAGGGGGGCATCCTGTGATTTTAGGCAGGCCATGTTTGGGCATAATAGATGATTTTATTAGATGTAAATCTACGTGTTTTTCCATCACTGATGGTAACACTACCAAAGATGTTCTTCTTTACCCTCTAGCTAAACCAAGTTCGAAATGTGAGAATCCTTTATGTTCCAAGTTTAAACCAGAGGAAGCTAATACACCTCCATTGTTCACTATAGGAAAAGCATTGCATTTTAAAAAATAGACAAAGGATGATACTATTAATTGCTTTGTTAATGACCCTTCTATTTTTACACCATCAACATATCGACTATTAATTTTTGTGATAGACACATCTATTGAGGAAGAGACTCTTGAAGATCCTGTTATAGAATAAATATTTATGAAACCCAGTCTTAAGGGATTTCTAGTGGAGATAGATCCTAGGAATACCTTAAATACTAACCCTAATTTATCTCCTGCATAAAAATAGAGATTAATGCAATTATTGAGAAATAATAAAAAATACTATGTGTGGAATTATAAGGACATAAAGGGCATTCATACTACCTTTTTCATTCATCATATTTATCTAAAGAAAGGATCTCATCTTATCTAGCATCCTCAACACAAAATGAATCTAGCCTTGAAAAGTGTTGTTAAGGAAAATTTTCAAAAGTTCATAAACAAATTTTTTATCTCTCCTATTTCTGACAATCAATAGATATTTCCACCTCTTGTTTTCCCTAAGAAAAATGGGAAGTGGAGAGTTTATTGTAGGGAGCCAAACAAAGCCACTCGAAGGGACCATTTTCCATTACCCTTTATTGATCAGGACCTATATATTCTCTCTGCTAAAAAATATTTCTCTTTCCTCGATGGATTTAATGTCTATAATCAAATTCAGATTACTCTTATGGACCAAGAAACAACGACCTTCGCTTTTCCCTAGGGTACATTTTCCTAAAGGGTCATACCTTTTGGAGTTTGTAATACACCTGCAGCCTTCCAACATTTAGTGTTAAATTTTTTTGTTGATATGGTCAACGACTATCAAGAAATATTTATGAATGAATTTTCACCCTATGGGGATGAGTTTTAAGAAGCCTTTGATAACCTTGAAAATTTACTTGATAATTGTATACAAACTCACCTTAGTCCCATTATTGATAAGTGTCACATGATGATGTTTGAAGGTATTATTTTAGGTCATCGTATCTCTATTGCAAGAATACAAGTTGATCCACAAAAGCTGAGGTAATTCTAAGAGTTCCCATTCCTGATATGTAGAAGGAGGTATGTATCTTTTTTGGGCAAGTAGATTATTATAAAAAAATTATTGAAAAAAATTTGATCCGGATCTTGGGAGGAGGCCCCCAAGATCTAAAAGATTGAAATGGATCTTGGGAGGAGAGACCCCCAAGATCTGAAAACTTGCAATGGATCTTGGGGGAAAGGCCCCCAAGATCTGAAAACTTGAAATTATAGAAGAAAAATATGAGAATGCACAATAAACAAAACCACAAAGAAACTTTTTATTAAAACCCAAGTGGAAATAAACCAGCTAGCGCAATGGTAGCTTATCTCTGAGAAGAGATGTGGCAGCTACATGCCTCTGAATTGTAAAAGCTACATTGTGGCGGAAAATCTGTCCTTTTACAAAATGTGACTTGTTACTTATAGTATTTTTCTAGTTACAATACCATGGGTCAATTCCATGGGTGAATGAATACCATGGGTGGATTTTACAATACCACGGGCATATGCCATTTACAATACCATGGGTCAATTCCATGGGTGAATGAATACCATGGGTGGATGAGTACCATGAGTTGATGCCATTTTCCATTCGGATCAAAATTCCAAGATTGCATTCCCATTTTTTTCCTTATTAACAGAGGATAAATATTTTTTTGGACTGACAATGTAACAACGTCTTTGCATGGTTATATGTGTAATAGTAGCTCCTATTTTGCAAGGACCCAACTGGAGTCTATCATTTCACATTTCTACTAGTTCTTCTTATACAATTTTTAGGGTTGTGTGGGACAATGGGAGGAATAAAAACTTATTCCATCTATTATATGAACAATAACTTGATCGCTACAAATGTAAATTATACTATCATAGAAAAGGAGTTTCTTGTTGTTATTCATGTTATCAACATATTTAGCCATTACATTATTGATTACCAAACCTTTCTGCATATTAACCACTCTACTATTTTATTTTTGATGATTAATCCAATTGATAATTCTAGGGTTACTAGGTCATTACTGTTACTCCAAGAATTTGATATTACTATTGTAGATAAACCCAAGAAGGATAATGTTGTTGCAAGCTTTCTTTCTAGAATGACTAATGTTATTGATGATATGGATATTGAAGACTCTTTCCAAGATGAGCATATCTTTTCAAAATCCACGTATTCCCCTTCGTATGCAGACATTTCCAAATTCCTTGCTACGGGAAAGCTTCCCTGTCACCTTTCTCGAAGAGAGAGGAGAAAAATTGTTCAACAATGTCTAGTATTTGTGGTGGATGGCTACCTCTTCCAAACTGTTTTTGATCAAAAAATTAGATGGTGTGTGAGGATGAGACTCATGATATTCCCAAGACTTTTCATGATGGGCCTTGTGGATGATATTTTGTAGATAGGAGAATAGGTCATAAGCTTCTTCACCATGAAAATTTTGAGCTACCACTTCACCTCCATTTAAAATATAACTACCTCTAACCATCAATGGTGTACTTGTAGAATTGAATCTTATTGACTGCATGAAAATATCGATAATAAATTTCTCTATGAACTTACTTTTATCTACAAAAATACAATAAACTACAATTTAGAAAATTATATAGGTAGCTAGTCTAGATACTGAGCATACCCAACAATCAATTATACAACTAATATTTCTTCACTTACACACTTGCATACATAGATAACATGGTATTGTTTATATTGAAGTACCAAATAACAAGAAGATTCATGAGGTTCTAATAGATTCACATAAATAAATCAACAATATGTTCTCTCAGCTTTGAACAACGTCGAGCACTACTAACTTGAACTATGCCACTCTGTTCATTAATTGGTTATTCACCTTTTCCACTTGACACAAATGGATATACCAAAATAAATAACAAATAATAAAACTGATTTTAGTTTTTTGCTACTCCATATTTACACTCATTATTGAAAATGGGAAACCCATAACAATAAAAAAAAAATCATAGCATGGCTTCACATATTTTAATGAATGATTAAAAGATTTTTTAGAGGAATAACTGATAAAGAAAGAACAAGAATCCTTTTACTACAACTGAGGAAGTGAAAGTAATCGTCATAACTAAAAATGGTATGGGAAATGTGCACATGCCAAGCAGGAATTATGGATTCCAATTAACAATTTAGTCAAACAAATCTTACATAATGATATCATGGGATCATTTCGAACCTTAGGGCCAAGAATTGAGAATGGGGACATAATAAAATCAATATTTACTTTCACTTAATTCCAATTTGGCTTCTCTGCAATTACTTGCAAGTGTACACACCATTTCTGGTATCAAATGTATACACAATTAAGTAAAGTGGTAATCTTTGATGCATAGATGTTTGATCCAATTATCATCCATGGAACCCAACCAAAATAAGTTGATGCTTCCAAACAAGAAGAGGTTTAGATTCAAGATCCAAAAAAATAAGATTCAAAGATTCAATTCCATTACATAAAACTAGTGGCTAAATTAAACATATTTTCCATCTAAATATTTTATTAATGTGGTGGTGATGACACATTCATTCATTGCTACTTGTGCCTCCCTCTCCATATTCATATTTGGAAATTCTCTTGTGGACACAAGAAACAAAAACTACATGACCATGCTTGTCAAGGTCAACATCTGGTAAAATGTCATTGACTTCACTAATTTCTTTCCCACTAGTAGGTTTTGTATTGGTAGAATTCAAAGACACCATGATCTAAGTCAGAAATGGAATTTACATGATTGGATGTTCCCTTTCCAAAATTCAAGAAAGCATTCCATAGTGATGAAAGCACCAAGGAATGTGTTTGTGTCTCCTTATCTTAGCCTCCATTTCACAGGCTAAGTACAACATTGTTAGCCTATTGAGGTAGACAATCAAACCGTCAAAATTGCGTCGAACTAATTAGGCAGAATAAATTTGTAATTAGGATATTTCACACAAAAATCAATGGGGAACCTCGGGACCTAACTTAGTGCACTGACAAATTAATATCAAAAAAGATATGATCCACAAAATCAATAAAAGAAGGTGAATGTAGAGATTAATCAAGAACCTTGGGTATAAAATTTTGTTTGACAACAGTTGCAAATTTTTTGCAGAGAGCCTAAGACATTGTCCTTACAATATTCTCCTCAACACCTCCTTCACACCAACACAAGAAACAAATACCAACTTGGAAAAAAAAATAATTACATAAGAAAAATATTGTCACACTTGTATATATTCCTTAACCCTTTGTTACGAGATTTATTCCCAAAACGACTTTGATACCAAGAAAGAAATCATAATTTCTCACACACATATTTTTTTTCTATTACATTTCACACCAATATACATAACACTAATGTAGTGCATATGATATCTAATAGATTCTAAGCTAGGAGATTGTTTGTTGAGAAAATATCTCAACAACCCAATCCAATCAACAAATGAAATCTACTTGTATACTATTCCCACTAGTGACCTCACAAACGTTAGGAATATCAATATATATATGCATTCCTCATATGGAATATATAACATTGTACTTGTGTTTGTGTGCATGTGTGATCCAAATACAAAATAAAGGGTTGCAACAAATTTATATATTTTTGAATTGCTTGGACATTGTCCTAGTTACATATTTTTCAATTGTTTGTATATTGTCCTAATTATATTTTAAATTGGTCCAAAGAAAAACTATATAGAAACCAAATATTTTGCACATACTTTGAATAAAACATAACCAAATTTTGACAAACTATAAACCATTTTTAGTTTAAATTGGAGGATTATCAACACTATTCCTTAAGTTATCTAAATCAAATACTAACAAATTCAATTTTGGAATACTTCTAAAAACAAATAATTAAATAATATAATATATAAAACCTTTCAATATTGCAATAAATTTAAAATTTGATGGATATAACTTTGATGGAGAAGAATAAATTAAATTACTTAATACTATATTTAGGGTATTTAGGCATATTTAAGATATTTAAAATTGTTAAAAAACCTTCTAGTCAATAATTTATACAAATTGGATACCTAGGTTTAATGACAAACATAGATGAGGAAAATATCTGTCACTTTCTAGCACCGGCCATCTAGGAAGACATGTCCATATATTTTCCCCTAAACTATAAACAAGAACCTAGATACCACAACTAATCCCATATATGATGTAAACCAAATTGTTGATTCCTTCACAATCAAACGTTAAGACTCCATGCTCAAACAAAAAATCTTTTTCTATAAAATATTGCACAATATATTGTGGCATTCTTGCAATCTCTCTCATCACTCTAATCACTTAGATTTCTAAATCTAGTTTGGACTTCTCAAACTTGGATATAATAATATCACTTGAATGGAATATATATGAAGCTAAAAGCACTCATGAACCACAAGTGAATCAAACATTGTCTCTTTCCTCATACTCTAATGGGAATACTCTAATGGGAATGACATGTAACAACACATCCTGTTTTGAAATTTGAATGCCACAATGTCCCCCTAAAATAAATTTACTCTCCAGCCTTCAATACATGAAATCCTCTGAAATGGTAATCGATTTCTCACACATGATTTAAAATGGTCTAAATCTCTGTGGGAGGTGTTTCACTGTACTCCATGACTTTAGACTCAAACCTAATCTTCTACTCTATGTCTGCCCCCCTCCATCCATCCCATGAATTGAACTATACCATTCAACGAAAGGAGGGCATTCTATTCTTTAAATATGTCGCAATATCTACATGAGTTGTCCTATGGAAACCATGCACAATTATCCTATAAATTGTTAGGAAATTAAGACCACCATATTGAGAACTGTCACAAATCTCTCCTTTCTCTTTTGTGAGAAAATAAAATTTCCACTTTTAATGGTCTCAAACTTTTCATCTTGAATCGATGAAGCTTGCAACTAGGATTGGAACTTGCAAAAGAAATCTACAAACATATAGATATTTTTATAGGAATATGTTTATGCTTTATGATCTTCATAGTCAACCCTTCTTGTTAAGAGGGGAGGTGGAATTGTCCGATCAACCTATTTAATTTTTCCTCAAACCTCATGTTATTACACAAGTCAATTTTGATGTTTTCCTACCTAGCACTCATGAAGATATCCTTGGTAAGTATGGCTATCTCAATGCAGAAGAGGGAGAAGTGTTATGAATATGTAATTGGTAACTTAACACTTTTATCCTGGAAGTTTGGGAGATTGTAGAAATGGCAATGTGCTCTTCAATCAAACATCTCTCCTCTAGTTTCAGAAATTTATTGCTTCTCTAGTTATCTTTTCAAAATCCAGTCTTCTTAGAGCTCTTAGACTATAATCTTGGTTGTTGTAATCAAGTGGTGGACTCTATACTGGTCAGTGTGTGGCTTAGTGATATTAGAAGCTAATTAGGTTGGTTTCTTCTTACAAATGATCAATTGGCATCCCCTTTCTACTTGATGTGGGTGTTTCTCTCTAGTTCTAGAGCTCCAATTGAGGTGTCCATCTCATGAGTTGTTATGACATTATCTATCTATTTGCTTCTTGTTGGCAGCAAGTTAACCATAGCATTATATATTTCTATCTAGGCTATTATATCCTTTTATGAAATCATGTTTAGTCCTAGTTGTCATGTATGTAGTGAGCTCAATAGTGTTCTAGCAATTTATAAATTTATTACTATGTCTTCAGTACTAAAAAACTTCTTTTACCAGTAATGTAGTTTCTAGTCACAAATCATAACTAGAAAAACTATAAAAGTAATTTGTATTTTTTATTAATCAAAACTCAATAACCTTAAAAAATATATACATATTTTAGGAATTTATGTTTTTAATACAATTTAATTAAATAAAAAATATGTATAAAATATAATCATAAATAATTTTCATAATTTAAAAAATTTTAAATCATTTTTTCGCAATCTTAGTTACATTTTCATCAAAATATATCCTTCATACAAATACTTAAATTACAAAAAATCTAAATTTAATATTTGATAGTTTATATCCTTCATACAAATACTTAGCTTACAAAAATCTATATTTAATATTGATAGTTTAAAAAATCTAATTGATGTAGAAATTTCATTAATAAAACTATTAACATTAAATATAATTTATCTAATTGATGTAGAAATTTCATTAATAAAACTATTAACATTGGATATAATTTTTTATAAAAGTAAAACATATTTATGAAACTTTGAGTTCTAAGATTATATATTTTAAAATTTAAATTTTAACAAATTTTTTTTAAAAAAATGCATTTTTTATTTATTATTTTTTAGAATAAAATGTATTTTTAAAATATGAATTTTAAAACAATATACTTTAACATCTCAATTTTTCATTTTTCATTTTATATTTCAACTTCTATCAAATTTTTCTCTTTCCATATTTTTAAATCATTGATCTTAAACAAATTTTCTATGTGTATCTTTTTACTATTGTCATTGATCTTAAACAAATTTTCTATGTGTATCTTTTTACTATTGTGATTTGACTAGTTACTAGAAAGTTAATTATTGTATTATCTGCGCAATGCTAAATGTGTTGTAATCCTTCAAAAATAAGGTTGGAAAAATATAAATATACGCAAATAACTAGATTTTGCCACGTTTTAACACATTTTTATAAGCAATGCATACATTATTTAAATAACATGTTATATGTTTGATTTAAAAATAAATTAACTTCTAAGAAGAGCTTCTGCGTAAATCACATAAAAAAAACCTTTGTCGACGCGTTTCGAACCAACTAGTGTGGTTCATCGCCAGGACAAGTTGAAGACACATATCTAGCTTAGCATGTTAAATAGATTGAGCACAGACTCCAACAGCTACATAAAGGCTAATTTGGACTCCACGTACAGGTCAAAACTAAATTAATAAATTTAATATTCTTTTTATTTTCATTTTTAATTTTGTTTTTATTTTTATAATATTAAGATTTAATAATATATAATTCTATTTTTATAAAAAAGTAAAGTTAGGTGCAATGGCATCAAAAATATTATAATTCTAAAGGTTATCCTATAAATAAAAATGAATTATTTAATAATATACTTTCTTGGTCAAATTACTCATATACTCATAATAATATTATTAGGATATCAATAAATATAGGTAAGTATATAGCTGTAAATTATTCATTTATTAATTTATTTACTAAATATATATATAAATTTACGGTAAACGAAGAGATTACTAATCCTTATGGTTAATTTAAAAAGTTAAGTTAATTTGTTTATAATTTTCTCTTTATAAAATTGTTTAATATGTTAATTAATAATATTATTATGAATATCAGGAAAATCTAAACTCTAATAGTTAGTTTATTAACTAGTATTATATATATTTATTATATATATATATATATATATATTATAATATATATATATATATATATATATATATATATGATAACTAATGTCAAAATTGTTAAAAGATATTAGATATATTATACTTATTTATCGTTAAATTTAAATAGATGATTAGATAACCAAATAAAAGTAATAAAATGTAATAAAGATAAGAATATAAATATTAATGTAAATAAAATAACTAAAATTAGATAATTAACTACCTAATAATAATGGATTTATGAATGCAAATAAAAATAAAATTAAAAATAAAAATAAAAATAAAAAGAATATTAAATTTATTAATTTAGTTTTGACTTGGACCCTGGAGTCCAAATTAGCCGTTATGTAGCCATTGGAGTCTCTGCTCAATCTATTTATGTAGCTCTGCTCAATCTATTTATGTAGCCGTTAGTCTCTGCTCAATCTATTTAAAATGCTAAGCCAGATATGTGTCTTCAACTTGTCCTCGCGATGAACCACACTAGTTGGTTCCAAAACTTGTCCTGGCGATGAACCACACTAGTTGGTTCCAAACGCGTCGACAAAGGTTATTTTATGTGATTTACTCCGAAGCTCTTCTTATAAATACGATGGATCACACAAGCCTCAATTCTAAAATAAGTTAACTTTTTTTCTTAATTTGAGCGGAATTTTATGTAAAACAATTTCATACTAGCATTTGCACCACATGTTGCAAAAGAAAAAGGCAATGGCATGAGAAACATTAGCAATTCTGTTTCTTTTTATCATATGTTAACTTTTAGGGAGATTCCAACTAGGATATGTTCAAAGTGAAGGTAATGCGTAACACTTCACTCCAAAGGATTTATGAAAATGCTCTTCATTAAGATTCTAACTCCAAAGGATTTATGAAAATGCTCTTCATTAAGATTCTAGAACCGTTATAAGTAAATGTTTTAAATCAAACATTTCATAACAAAGTAATATCATATCATCTTAATTCACAAGGCAATGGATAATAGTTTTTGTTCATTAGAAATTTGCCTAATTTTATGAGGAAAGCTTAATAGAAAGGCTTTAGTAGTAAGGGGAACATTAATAAACTCCCTCATCATTTGTTATATAATGTTGTTAATTTGGCTACTTGTTGCTTTTTATCCTTATTTCATTCATGTAGTATGTGAAAACTATAAAATAATGGTATTATTTATTCCCTTTGGACCATTGTATTATTACTTATTATTGATTCATGAAATTTTGTATCCTCTCTTTTTGTTCTTTTAATTTGTGTCATCTCAAAGAAATGTTTCTCCAATAACCTATATTATTGCTATCTTAGTAGTGACATTGCCATTAAGTTTGTTTGCTTGAAATTACCCACAACTATGTTTGTAGTTTCAATTGCAAATTTCATGCTTCCATTTTTTCTATAAATGAAATTGATATTCATATAAATTGATTAATATAGATCTTCAAATTATTTACTTAAATAACATGCTAAAATATTTTTGAGAAACACAAGATTTAAACATCTTACTCACATCAACTCATATCTACAGATTCTAGCGACATTTTATAGTTACAATTTCTTATTTTATAGAAAATTCTATTTCAACTATTAAGACAAGAAGTACATTTTTCAACTCAATATTAAAATAATCTCTACCAAATTAAGCTTCATTTATATAGTCTTTTCATTTATAGAAAACTCTATTTCAACCATTAAAACAACAAATGCACTTATTTCAACTCAGTATTAAAATAGCCTTTACCAAGTTAAGTTTCAGTTATTGTGCAAAGTATAAGGGTAATCAATCAACTAATCCAATATTTCCATTTTTTAGTTTTTTTAGTCTCACTACCCCTATAAACATAGGCAACTTAAGGAAATAAACTTTATAAATTGATAAAGTTGTTCTGACTTCTATGTATATATATGTAGTTTTTAAAATTTATATTAACATATGTACCGAACAATAGTGAGTCTGAAAATACAAAGTTATACAATTTTGCATTTTGCTCAGTTTCTTTACCAGAACCATGATCTTACAATCCAGTTTCCCTTGCTGAAATTGTATTATTCCAAATTTTGAAATGAATCTTAACCACAAATTAACCCCTGTATTCATGAATTCTATCACAATACGTAGATAGTTCAACTAAATAATACTATATTTACATCTCTTTTTACTGATAGCACAGAATGTCTGGTAAGAGAATCCAAGAGAAATGCCGGCAAGTACATAGGATGAAAATCTTAGAATTAAGAGCAAGAAGAAAATATATTCAGATGGTAGAAAACTCCATCAGAATATGTACAATATTCTTCCATCACTGTCTGAGAAGCAGCAAGGGCTTTCTTTCTAAGTTAGGTAAGAATTGTTAGAATTAATGCTTAATTATTTATGTAAATGCTGACAAAGTAGCCATCAGATTTTGTGTTCTCTGCAAAAATAAAGCAACAAATTGTTAGGGATTAAAGCGGCAGATTGTTAGGGTGGTCAGTGTTGCTCGAAAGTGCTAGAAATTAGTTGTAATTGCAGTAGAATTATTCCAGAGTTGATTTTAGTAATAGTTTTACTATTTAATAATGTAGTTAACAGTTGAATCAATATATGAGATTTGCAGCAGTTTCTAGCTCACACAGTCACTGTGTTTTTTAATTGGTTCATCTATATTTTTTATATGTATTGTTCTTCATAGTACTGTTGGCTTCTTAATTTGGTTGAAATAATTCATTTCATATTCAACAAGTGGTATAAGAGCAGGTAAAATTGTTTTGGGTTAAAGTTGTATTGTTGGAATTTCGCCAAAGTTATTCATGTCGAATTCTAACCAGATGCTAGTTCCAGAATTTGATGGGAACGATTATGATTATTGGTGCATTAAGATGCTAACATTTTTAATTGGAAAAGATTTGTGGGAGATTGTTGAATCAGGATATGAGGAGCCAGCGGGTTGGAATGCTCTTACAGCCAATGAAAGAACAACAAGAAAGGAAGCAAGGAAGAAGAATGTTCAAGCTTTGTTTCACATTCAGATAACTCTGATAAAAGCTTATTTCCAAGAATATCAGGAGCAAAAACTGCTAAAGCTGCCTGGGAGACTCTACAAGAAGCTTACCAAGGTAGTGATCAAGTTAAGGTGGTCAAGCTTCAGACATTGAAGCGAGATTTCGAGAATTTGAAGATGAAAGAAGCTGAAAGTATCAGTGACTATTGTGTGAGAGTCAAAGATGTGGTCAATAAAATGGCTACACTTGGAGAAGTTGTAAGTAATGAAGTTTTAATTAAAAGGAATTGAGATCTTTAACACATAGATGGAATCATGTTGTAATAATCATGGAAGAAAGTAAGGATTTAACAAAACTACAGTTTGATGAATTGGTTGGATCTTTGATGTCTCATGAAGAAAGATTGAAGGAAACTTTTGAAGCTGTAGAGAAAGCTTTTTCCTCTAAATTACAAATTACAAAGAATGAAGATGCAAGTAGCAGCAGCACCAAAAACCATCAAGGTCAAGGTAAATGGCAAAACCAAAATTATTCAAGAGGTAGAGGAAGAGGTGGCTCAAGTGGAAGAGGTAGTTTCAGAGGAAGAGGTAGAGGTAGATTTGATAAGATAAATGTTCAATGCTACCATTGTAACAGGTATGGTCACTTTGAAAGAGAATGCAGATTGAAAGAAGGTAAAGATGCTAATTATGCTCAAGAAAGTAGTGAGTATCCTCCAGATCAATTATTTTTATCTTATGCCAAAGGTTAAAATACTAGTAAAGATGTTTGGTACCTCGATTCTGGATGCTCTAACCATATGACATGGAATGAGAAGTTGTTTTCAGCAAAGGATGGAAATTTCAAATCCAAGATCCAGCTTGGTGATGATAAGTCATTGGAGGTTGCTGCCAAAGGAGCTATGGAGGTCCAAACAAAAGAAGTTCTAAAGAGTATTCATGACATTTATTATACTCCACAATTGAAGCATAATTTGTTGAGTGTTGGGCAACTTTGTGAGAAAAATTATAAAGTAGTCTTTGAAAATAAGACATGTACTATCTATGATAAGAATAAGGGAAATAGGGTGATCACTGTTGTGCCTATGACAAGAAATAGGATGTTTCCCTTGAGGTTTGATGAACATAACAACAATCTTGCTAATATGGCTTATGAGGATTCAAGTTGGTTATGGCATCTCAGGTATGGGCATTTAAATTTTCGGAGTTTGAAGTTTCTAACCTCACATGCATTAGTTTCTGGTTTGCCCAAGGTAGAAGAGCATAAGGAGGTTTGTGAAGGATGTGCTAAAGGAAAGCATGCAAGGGAAAGGTTTCCAAAGGGTAGTGCATGGAGAGCTCATCACCCACTTCAGCTTGTTCATTCAGACATATGTGGTCCTATGCAGACTAAGAGTTTGGGTAAGTCAGCATATTTCATCACCTTTATTGATGATTACTCACGAAATTGTTGGGTATATTTTTTGAAGGCCAAAAGTGAAGCCCTAGATGCATTCAAGAAGTTAAAATCCCTTGTAGAAAATGAGAGAGGATGCAAGATGAAATGTTTGCGGACTGACTGTGGAGGAGAATTCTGCTCAAAAGCTTTCCAGAATTATTGTGATGTGAATGGCATCAAGAGGCAATATACTACAGCATACACACCCCAGCAGAATGGCATAGCTGAAAGAAAAAATCGTACTGTGGTTGAAATGGCAAGATGCATGCTACAAACTAAGGGATTGAGCAACTCTTATTG
>APFE030976163.1:67410-79415 GCA_000404065.3 Pinus taeda
TTGTTAGGGTGGTCAGTGCTGCTCGAAAGTGCTAGAAATTAGTTGTAATTGCAGTAGAATTATTCCAGAGTTGATTTTAGTAATAGTTTTACTATTTAATAATGTAGTTAACAGTTGAATCAATATATGAGATTTGCAGCAGTTTGTAGCTCACAGAGTCACTGTGTTTTTTAATTGTTTCATCTATATTTTTTATATGTATTTTTCTTCATAGTACTGTTGGCTTCTTAATTTGCTTGAAATAATTCATTTCATATTCAACAAGAATGCCTGGTCCTTATCATCAAAATTAATCCCGTTGAAGTGGGTTTAAAAGTATCCACCGCGATTGCTGGCAGTGCGAATGTTGCATGATGCAGCACTGCTGAATGTATATGTTTCATAGCATTGTCACTAGCAGATCCTAGAGCACCAACTTTTCCGAGTATGATCCTTGAGGTCAACAGCTAACTTGGGACCTGCAAAGTAGGCTTACTATATATCAGAAGCAGACAGTGGACATCATGTCCATTCCATATTAAGAGAGCGGACAGTAGAAACCATGCTCATTCCATATTGAGAAAACCATAAATCAGAGCAATACCCCTAATTGTATACCCTCTTGTATAGCCTAACTGAAGGGATACCACCGTATTAATTCATGTCTAGTAGTTAGCAAGGTTACGCCCAGTTATTAGTCAGTTTTTAGCAGAACGAATGGTTACTTTATGAATTTGCTTGAAAATGTCCTTTATAGTTCGTGTTTAATTATGTTAGAGTGATAGTTTCATTGGGTTAGAGAGGAAGTACGTGAAACTTTTAAGACGCTATCTTAGAGGTGGATCCACTGGGATATTGTAAAAGACCAATTGAAAATAATAAAGTCAAGAGAATTTTTCGAGAAATTGTTATCAGTATGGAAATAGTCAGGAAGATAAACAAAAGTGAAAGTTATCAAGCCTAAGTGATCATAGCTTGTCATGTAAGGAGAATCGGGCAGATTAAATGCTGACAGTGCTTGTTGAGTCAACGTTTTTTGAGAAGGGCACTTCATCAGTATGAATATCATCATGTTGCTGAATCACTAATATTGATGCACTGATTCGAACAGTTGGTGAGACCAGCAAATCCCCAATTGGACCTAGTTCTGGACAGTCCGCAGTTTGATCCGCCAGCTCTGCCACAAGCGGGGATGGAAAACGCCCCCTTCCCACCAAAAACAGGTCGTACTTGTTGTTCTTCGCAATTACCGGAACTGAATGCACCATGTTGCTGATCACCATCTCTCCATACACAATGGGTTTCCCCGCATCACTACCATCAAATGAGTGGGTTTTCTTCGTGATAGGGACTAAGGCATCTTCATCCAGAATACTCTCATGCTCTCTGTTCATTTCTGCAGTGGAAAATTTGTACTGTTGTTGTGTCTCATGCTCATCGGCGGGCAGAGGAGTAAGGTTGACGAGAGTGTCGTTGAATTCTATACCAGGAAGGAACCTTATGACTGTGAGCGCAATGCCTTGATGCTCTGCCATTCTTCTTCCAAACCCCAGAGCCTCACGATCATCTGGACCTCCGAAGAAGGGAACCGCAATGTTATGGTCTACATTGGAAGGCGCCAGCTGGGACTGACCCCTGAGGCCCCTGTCCACCAGGATGCCGACTGAGCAAGGTGAGTTCTTCATTATCTTCTCGTTCACCGTCCTGAATCCCAGGTTCACAGACTCCAGGACACCATCAACGCGTTGGTATTTGTGGAAAGGGAGGATGAGCATGGCGGCCTGTTTCTGGTCCGCAATTTTGCAGATATCCTCATGCATGTCCTGAAATTGAGAGATTGCTATCATTGGTCTAACCGCCACTTCGCTCAGCTATCCGTAGGCCTCGAATGCAACCACAATCTGGTCTTCTTTTGATCGGTTGTGGTTCGACCATTTATTTTCCAACCCCTCTCGAGGCCTCTATTAGGTTTATCATGGCTGGGATGTTCCTCGAACCATGTACACAGGCTACAATTCTCAACTTATCTGGTTTATCTCTTTGTATCTTTCTGTGCTTGTATGGGACTGGTTTCCTTGTTGGTTTGTATATGGCCATTTTTCCTTGCCTTGTGAACCATCATGACGGCAGCAGAAGACCTTTCAGACAACTCCACTAGGTGCATAATGTAGAGGCGGAGGGCATATTTTCCAACCGCTCTCGAGGCCTCTATTAGGTTTATCATGGCTGGGATGTTCCTTGAGCCATGTACACAGGTTACAATTCTCAACTCATGTGGTTTATCTCTTTGTATATTTCTGTGCTTGTATGCCACTTGTCTCCTTGTTGGTTTGTATATGGCCATTACTACTAGGGTCGTGATGAATGTCGTGACCAGAGCCATCAATACAAGGATATACAAGGATTGCAAATGTTTAGTCTTTCAGCACCTGTTAAAATAAAACAAACAAGGAAATGATACTCTTGTCGAGCCATCAATACAAGGATTGCAAATGTTTCGTCTTTGCTATGTTAAAGAAATACATGATAGTTAACTAATACACAATTCATTCATCACAGAATATAAAAGTAAAATAAGCTCCAAAAGATAACCTCAGGGATCATACTGGGAAAAGATGGTGCTCTGTATGTCTATGCCCATAACTGGAAAAACTAGTAATAATTTAATACAAATAAGAGGCCCTACAATATGGGAGGATGCTGAAAATTTCTTCTGTAGCTCATTCAACTCTTCCCCGGGTGCTCTGCCTCTCAAAAAACCCAGTAAGGGTTTCACGAACCCTTCTTACTGCTCTGGTGGTCTTTCCTCTTTCTTTAAACCTGCCAAGACCGATGGATAAACACCAGCCACTAATTAATATCAACAAATCCAAAAACCCTGTAACATGCATGATGAATATACCTAAAGAATCAATCTTGAAGGTGTATGCCTCAGAAGTTTCCTTAAATTCCTGCAATACCAAACACAAATGAAAACACAAATGCAAAGTTCACGCTCACGAAATGCAAAAGTTCAAGTTTCCTTAAATTCCTGCAATACCAAACACAAATGAAAACACAAATGCAAAGTTCACGCTCACGAAATGCAAAAGTTCACGCTCACGTTATGCAGGATTATATGCTATATCAGTTTAAGTTCACTCTCACGTTATGCAGGGTTATATGCTCTACCACTTTCATTCAGTTGAAAACGGTATTGAAAATGTTAAAACTGTGAAACTGTATTAAAACTAAACTGTGAAACCAGTTTCATTCAGTTGAAAACGGTATTGAAAATGTTAAAACTGTGAAACTGTATTAAAACTAAACTGTGAAACTGTATTAAAACTTTATTAATTTGAGGGTACATTATTCTTAAATGGTCTAACATTTGATCGGATGGTGGATGGTGTAGAAGTGTGTTAAGTGGGAATTAGCAATTAGGAGTGTTAATTGCTAATTTCAGAGGGAAACGCCTTACACCTAAAAAGAAATTCAGAAATTCATAATCAAAAAAGAATTTTAGAGTACCTGGGATAAAACCAAAAATAAAAAACCCAAATCCAATAAAGCACCTGCACAACAGCTGAACTTATCACGATCACATCCACTGCGGCATGGGAGGCCGCACTGACGATCTGCACAGTCGCCTCCACTCATCTTGTTGTCAAACCATTTTATTCACAACTACCAGATAGATTGCGTGCCCATTTAATCACGATTTGCAGAAACCCACCGGCTTATCTCACTGTTATGTCCTCTTACATTACCTGAAGTTTACGCTAGATTTAATCTTGGCTTGAACACATACGCGAAATGCATTATCGCGTCAACCCATCTTGCTGTTATCAGCTCTCCTTCGCTTATTAGACGAATTTGTCAAATCATTTTATTGACAACTACCAGATAGGTTGCCCGGCCCATTTAATCACCGTTTGCAGAAACCCACGGGCTCATCTCGCGGGTTTACGCTAGCTTTAATGTTCAGTTGAACGCGTACTCTGAGACATAAATTTAATCAACGGTAAGCAGCCATGGACGCATCCCTCAATATAAGTGGCCCGATATGCGAGTTAACTGCTCTGATATGGGCATCATCAATGAATATGCGAATATCAGTGGATACGCGAGTTTACACTTGATATGTGAGGTCCCACAGGCGCATATGCGGATTACCGCTGCTAAGTATGCAAGTTAACTACCCCGGATACGCGAATTATCATTAACGATTATGCCATTATCAGTGTATACGCGAGATTCCGATGGATACGCTAGATGTCAGCACTGGATATGCCATTTATATTCGATACGCGGTTTATCACAAAATGATAGGTGGCTAATTACGCTGATAAGCGAGGTCGCTAACTTTTATGCGAGTGCTTTCGGACGGATATGAGAGAAAGCACCGCCGAATATGCGGTAATCTCATCGATAACTCGGCTATTACCTGAGTTACGCGAGCTCTCACAACCAATACACGAATTATCATGAATTGATACACGACATATCGCTGTGTACGCGAGTTATCGGGTGATACGCGACGTATCGGAGAATACGCGAATTATCGAAATATGACATGTGAATTATGATAAACTACGCGAATTATCACGGCCATACATCGGTATCGTTAGCGTGATAGGCGAGTTATGTAGGGTTTTGCGAACATTAAATTAGATATAATTTGCTTTAATCTTTGGTTGAAAACGGGCGCACATATCACAAGATATAAATTTAAATAAGGGTAAGCAGCCATGGATGCATCTCTGTTGCGAACCTGAGCGTGAGCCACGGCCAAAAGCCGAGTCTGATCCTCCTGTCAATCGGTTTGATCTGTGTGCTTAAACAGAGTTTCAGAAAAAGGCTCTGCCTTCCGCCTGGTCTGACCGGATGGCCTGTTATGGGCAGCCTTCTACTCCGATTGCAGGTTTCTGGGCAGCAATGTCGACGTTAGGAGGAGAGCGATTTTCAGGTAATGCCAATCGGCGCATGGTTCACCTCATGCTTGCCACCTTAATTCAAATAATATAATATAATACTTATAAGTGATATAGCTTCAAAATTAGATTTAAGTGGGGTTTATGATCGTTGTTTATGCTTTAGATCAATGGGCAATTGAGACCAGCATGTTGAGCACACCTACGGAACTCGACTTTCTCTTTTGTGAGCGAAGGAAATTTTCAGTTTTAATGACCTCAAATTTTTCATTTTAAGTTGATGGACATTTTTCGCACCAACGGATTTAGTTAGGGTTGTTGGAATTTCAAAATACACTCATTTGACAATTTTCATGTTATTTTAATTTATTTTTAAATTTAACAAAAATGATATTTTTACAAATTTGACGAGTAAATTATCCTTTACAAAAAAATTGCCCATCAAATTCCATCCCGAATCTATAGTATATATTTTTTTATGATTTATATGTAATGATACAGATGATTTATATGTAATGATAGGATTTATACTGTGTATGCTCTTTGTAAACGTCATTTTCACAAAATAGCTTAACTTTTCTACACTTAAGATAATTTTTAATTATCATAAATACAATATTTAATCCAATACATTAATTTTCAATAGTGTAGCATAAAAGTCAAGATTGCATTCATTCGACAAGTTTTTTTTATAATTATAATTGAAAGATTCATTCAAGCCGGTTTTTAACCCTGTGATTATATTAAACTAATAATGAAAATCATATTATTCAATTTTAATAGGGTAGCAGTTAATAAATAATTTTTAGTTAATAAATAATCTTTATTTTTAATATAAGATATCAAAAATATTATTATAATAATAATTGGAAATTGTGAAGAATAATAATAATAAATAAAAATATATATTAGTAGTGATAATGGCAATTGGTCTAATGCTTAAGTAGGTTTAATGGTTAATTCCTAAGAGGTCACAAGTTGGAAGCCAGAGTGGGGTAAATTATATTTGTCCTCATAAACATTAGTGGTCAAATCTCTGCACAAAGTTTGGTCCATTGTCCCATAGAGAAGGAGGTCTCATACATCAATTCGGTGTTTGGCTTGGTCGTGACCTTAAAATTGGATTGTTATTATTATTAATAAAAAGGAAATAGTTAGGGGCCACATGAGGGGGAAGAGTGTTATCTGACGTCGAAGAAGTAATAACAGCATATTCATGGAGCCCTGCATGTATGTCAAACATCTAATCTAATCTTATGTCCTTCTTAAGGGGATTCAAGCTATTAAAGAATGTCACATCACCTATTTCAAGTGTTGTGAACTCTCTCCTTCTCATTCAACACTTGGTGAGAGGATCTTTTCCAAAAGATAAGGCATTGGACAATCTCATGAACGAACTAAAAAAATACTTGAAGATATAAACTTCATATCATATTTCCATGTGCTTTGTGAGAATAATAACGAGAATGAAGGGTGCAGCATAGAAATTAGTGACTTGCTAATAAATGAACAAATCAAGTTCTCACAAACACCATAAGACTCAAGACTATGTATTTTAAAAAAGAAACAAATTTTATGAGTCATAACAATAGGAGGGCATCTATTAAAAAATAAATTAGAGGACCTAATAGCAACATGGCCTTCACTCAGGAGGATAATCATGCAATTAATAGAGAATATAACACCCAATCATCCCATTTGAGCTCACAAAGCACCTTAGAACCTATGGAATACAAAGAGTTTATACTAATTGTTGAGTACATTATAGATCAAACCCATGTCCTAAGGCTCCATGACAACTGGGTTGATGGTCTCACTATGAAGGGAGATGGGCAGAGTGTAACCCATAGGTGTGGGATTACTAGAAAGATGACACCACCTCTCTTTAGACATGAGTGGAATGAATTAACGGGTAGTATGATGCAAGCCATAGGAATATATGGCAATGAGAAACAAGTTTCCTTAGAATATGGAGCTTTTGTAAGGAAACCAAATTTTTCGCCATTCAATTCAAGCTTGAATTGAAAAGAGCACCCATTGCAATAAATTTTTCTAATGTGATGCATTATTTGGTTCTAGGACATGGAAAATTTCTCTCTGTGGCTAGCTACAAAGACCCAAAATGATGTCGATGAATAAACCCTCTCTCAAAAAGACATCTCCTAAAGCGATAATATTTTCTTGGTACATTTTCCTCTACAAATTTAAATTCATTTAGGAAAAAATAATAACGATATCATTCTTTTTTTGAGTTATATGTTCTTGGGCATAGGATATGGAATCCATCCTCTTGATCATGGAAGAGACCAAGTGCTTCTTATCCTATGTAAGCTTGCATTTAGAGGCGTGGAATAATTAGTGTCAAGCGAAGGCAAAAATCACTTTGCAGAGAAGAATGACAAAGGCATTGTGTCGGGTGGAAAGCGTTACTATTTATGTTCAGCTTCAGTTGTTAATTATGTCTCACTCGGAGTGCAAATTCTGAAGAATTGTAGGATCGTAATTAGGGGAAGTGATGGCTGATATCGATCACAAGCCTATGGATAAAGATAAATTTGATACTTATGGTTTGTATGTAGAGGAAACTTCGATACTTATGGTTTTTATGTAGAGGTACAACTAAAGGCTAGAGTGGAAATAGGAAGTGGAATCCTTTCAGTAACAAGGGAACAATGAGTGATAAGTTAATGAAGATGATAAACTAACCGATTGAAAAATCATTCTCTTCAACTTGATTTTCTTAATTTGAACTTAAAATGCATTGAGAATTTGGCTACTCTAACATATCCCATGGGAAAGCAACAAAAGATCAATGCATGTTTAATTAAACATGATGACATTTTGAATGCATTGTGGAGGAAAAATGAGCGCATGAAACAAGAAACAAAGCATCTGAAGGCACGAGTGAAAAGATTGGAGGATTGACCTAGTGCTCTTTATGTTCAAAATCCCCACTTGAATGAACCTACTCAAAAGTCAGTAGGATCAGCTGCATGAAAAACTAAGTATTTAAAGTGTTCAATGAATCATAAGTTTTTTCATTTGTGTGGCAAGTTTTGTAAGGTATATACTTACAAACCTTCCTTATTTGGCGTACAACTTGAAGTATTTGTTGAAAATGTTATAATTTTGATAGATGAGATGGATAAGTAACCAATATTAAATGTATAGCCATGTATAACCTAGTCGAAATGTTTTGAGACCCATGCACAATCTAATACAAATACATACTCTCAATGTGTTCAAAAGAAAATACTATTAAGCAAATTATTCATATAAATATTATAACAAAAAATTGTGTGAGAAGTGAACCTGAAGAATTTCATAGCTTCTAATTTGAATATAACATTATTAATAAAATATTAATTACATAACGTATTTATATTGTAATAAAGCTTCTAAAATTTTAATTTAATTATCGATAATTATTAGGTGGATGGTAGGGATTTAATCACCATGTAATATTCTAGAATATTAGTAATAGTACACACAAAGAAATGGTTCATATTTATCTTCAAAGTAGTTATTCATTTTTTATGTTTTTATTAAATTGATTAATTAAAAAATATCATATGAATTAGTGTAATATGAAGTGACATATGGCTTTATTGGGCATGTGATATTGGTAAGTCATGTTATTGCAAAAAAATCCTATTTAAATAGTAAAATTCTCCATGATGATAGGGTAAAGCTCCATGTTAGGAATCTTGTTCCATCTATATATATAACAAGATTATTAACACACACATATATATAGGTGATATATTAATTATTTTTATAATTAATAGTAATTTTAAAATAAATAGATAATTTGATGGGTTTTTATTATTTTTTAAATTTTAATAAACTTGTATCATGAAATAAGTGTTTTGATGTTTATTATAGATTGATACATATTAATATTCACTAGCCATTTAATTTATATGACTTTTCTAATATTTAATATTTAAATTTTGATAATAAAAAAATGGTATTACTTTTTCCTTGATATTTAATATAAATTATTTGAAATCTACAAATATGTATGTGTAAATGATTTTATATAATAATAAAGATTTTTTTAAATTTCAATTTACATTTTTAATAATTCCTAATTCATTTTACAATGTTTTGATTCTTTCCAAACTTTTATATAGGGTGTGAGTAAATAGGCATGCATAAATAGCAAAAGTGCACACTTATTCTAAAATATGGATACATCAATTTCAATATAAAATATGTTTTAGCAACTTTTCCATAACTCTATATTCATCTATTTCTTTCGAAGTTTTATAACTCAATGCAAAATATTTTAAGCCCTCCACATATTTATTTTATAATGCTTTATGTTTTTGTATAAACAATTAATTTTTTTCCGAAGTAATAGAAATTTAATGTTTGAGTTAAGATTGATACTTCGAACCATCAATTTTCGAACATTAACATTTGACCTCCAATCATATATCAGTTCTTAAGAGGAGGATAGGTTTTGGGGATTTTGACATTACAAGAGGAGGAAAATAACATAATGAGCCCCAAAAGAAGCTTCTATGGCTCATGCGTAATGAGGAAGGTTCTAAATCACCATATAAGCCCTATCAACAGGTTATGTGTTCTTCAAGTGGAAGGGTGTTTCTCTAAAGTAATTTGGATAGTAGGGTTAGGCCTTATGACATTATGTTTTGGTGTGGGAAGAAAATAACATCCTTACATCATAAAAGAAGGTTCTTAAAGGTCCGTAATTTTTTTCAATAATGTTGTAGCCCTCAACATATCGACTCCAATATGTCAACCTGGGGTTCATACAAGTTGAAGAGGTATCACACATTATATATACAACTTATGCTTTTTCCTTTCTTTTAATACACGCTAATCTATGATAAATATTACTTTCTTGATCAAGTTAGAATGTGGTATTGATAATTAACAGTCACTTTAATCAATCTATCCTAGCAAGATGTTAGGATTCATGAACCTAAGTGTAGGAATTGAAATTGTGAAATCAAAGTTCCAAGAATTAAAGGAAACAAAGTTGCGAAAATGAAAATGATGGAAATAAAAGATGCAAGAATCCAAAATACACCAATGGAACTCAAGGAACTATACTATGTTGCAAGAAATATAATGTTATGTTATTGTTTCATAAAAGTGAAGAAATACATTAAGAAAAACTAAAAAATATGATCTGTGATACTATGAGCAATTATATTGCTATGAGAAAATCTTCAACTCCTCAATGTTTTCTTAACCATGTTATATTGACTAATTGAGGTGCTTGATAAATAAACTACATGGAATCATAAAGAATAATGCAAAAATAGAGCTGTCATGTTTGTTTGATAGGAAATTATTTGCTTCTACAGGAATACCTATAACCCTATAAGAATCTCTAGAAATGTCATAAGTGTGGTATTTGATAAAGGAACAATGAAATCAGGTACATGAAGCTAATTATAACTTATGTAAAATATTCCATTGCTCAAAAAGTAAGAAATATTATCTTTAAGCATCTACAAGAACATTAAAATATACCAATATCAGTGTATAACAATATGAAATTATAATAGCTTAAGGAAACGTGTAGAAATAAGATACAAAAAGTATGAGAAGGGTTATAAGGTACCTATGGGTCGGCCCTCTCCAAGATTCTCCCAAGGATTAAATGAAATCAACGAAAAAAGCACACACAAATATTTGACTTTTGATTAATAGAAAATTGTCATGACTTGAAGGAAAATTCCAAAAATTATAGTTTTTTTGAGGAAGAATATGATTCTTTCTCTGAAAAAATACCTCCTTAACTTAATCATATTTCCCTTCTTATGGAAAATCTGACAGAGAAACATGCTCAATAGAATGACTAATTTCCCTAAAACAATCCCTAGAATCATGGTAATTATTTGACTAGATATTCTTATGTAGCCACCATGTCACTAACTAATGACAACTCTGATTTTTAGTGATCCTGTAGATGTATATTGTTAGCCAAGGGGATTGGTTCCCTATATTCATGGTGGGATGTTCGGGGGCTACTGAAGGAGCTTGTTATCCTTCATAAGCTTGTCCAGATTAGGATGCTAATTTTACCAGACGTCATAAAAGTCATTAGTACTGCTAAATATCTTAAACGCACACTTCAACACAAGGAGTGACATGTGAAATAGAAAAATGCATAATAATAAATGTCAGAAATACATGTATTCCTAAGATGTATAGGTTATATATGGTCGTTTAGATGCACAATTCATGCACACAACATACCCCCCTACTTAAATGTTTTCCATTTCTCATAAATTCACCTTTCGAATCTTCTTGATCCTTGAGTTGTTGTTCCCATATCTCTTTAACAGCTTGTCTCAAATTCCATGTTATACATAAGTAGTTCTTCTAAAAAATAAAACATAGTTGCAATCCCTACTTCCTTTCATTCTCTTGGCTCTTCTTCCAAATTGTTGTGTTCTATCATCCTTAAAAGGAAAGGCACGTTGAATATTAGTATAATCTATTGTATAACAATTCTTTCAGTTATCATCTTGTAGAATGGGATCTTATCTAAGGCATTACATATGTTCCTGGGTGTGTAGAGTTTCCTAAATTGCAAGATACATGTTATAGCCTACCATATTCTCTTGCATGCCTATATGGCTTCATCACCTCGTAGTCTAATCATGTCCTTGAAGTGGAGTATCACCACCTTCTATTTATGTTTCCAAATTTGGAGTCCAACTTGTTATAACTCCACGAGAATGTTGTGGGTTGTATTAAATATTAGCGGGTTAGTTAACTCTTATCTTATCCATAGTGGTTTGATAACCTCTTTCCTGAATGTGTTATTCACCTCCTTAGCCCTTATCTCCTCTTTCCTTAGCTAGGATGAAAAGGATAGAAGTTGGACACCCCCCACATGGGCATTTGGATCCCATGATGGTGAGTTAGGAAGCACCATATTATGTGAATAGAATTCACATACTATGGTTTTATCTTCCATGCAAAATTTTTGCAACATGACAATGAAGTCCTTGTTCTTATATAGTTGAAACCCTCCTTATTTTTCTAAATAATAAATATAGCTAATCTTGCTTTTGCATTCATTTTCCTTGTGGAAAAAAGATTTTATATTAGAAACACTCAATT
>APFE030976183.1:2453-13126 GCA_000404065.3 Pinus taeda
TAGTATTTGTTATACATATAATTATATTAACTTTTTCTTACTTTATCTATGCAGTCACAAAGTTTACATGAAAATTCAAGAACAAATGGTTAGATTGTTGAATGAAGATAGTTAGGATGATGTTGCACACAACTATCCAGATTCAAGTTCTACATCAACATTAAAATCTTTTTATCTTGCATTTAAAAAGGTATCTTTATTTATACATTTATTTTTATTCATCTGTGTACTATTTTTAATTTAAAACTTACATATTCTTTTATTTGATAAAAGATGAGGAAGGAAGATAATGGAGCACCAGACAGTTTCAAGACTTTTATTGAAAAAATAAAGATCGAAAGACTGAGGAAACAACATATTAAGAATTTTGAACTTGATCCAACTCTTAATCATTTCATTTGAAATGGGCTAGACACTATTCAATATCAAGTAATACAAGGCAACTGTGAAGACATTGCTAAACTCATACCAAAAAGGGATTATGTCTTAGTTATTGCAGATATTCCTCATGGTTTCAATATTCCAAACATTTACTATGATAGTGACCCTTATACTTATCAAGCTTTTAATAAAGTGGTTGCGAGATTTGTAGAAGTGATGTCATCACCATTATGGATATTTGTGACATTTTATTCAGACACACAATTGGCAATGATATTGTCAAGCTTCAAGGAAAAAACAAATTCAAGGATGCAACTTACATGGTAAGACGTTTAAAATGTATATTTGATTGATGTTGAAAAATTCATTTATATACAAATTAATTGAACTTTAACTATTTCATGTTACAAGCAAAAGTCAAATCTTCTTAACAATGAAGATCAACAATTTATAAATGAATGTGAGTTCATTCATATTGATAGTTGGGCAAAAGATGATAGCCGTATGTCTATGATTTTTAATCGGGTGGACGGAAAGAGTCATAGCCAAATACTCACTTATGATGTTGTTGTGAGAAAACTAACATATGAAGACAAAGAAACAAAAGGAGAGATAGTTAACATTTATCAAAAACCACAATTATTGATTAACTATCTTATAGACATATGTTCAAATGAAGGAAATTGGGTTCTGGATTTATTTTCTGGCTCAGGTAAATTTTGTTATATGGAATTGAATTTCAATTTGTTCTTTTTTTATTTAATATGCCATTGTACTAATTTACTTCAGTATTTCTTTGTGCTTGATAATTAGGTACAACACTAGCATGCTTCCTTCAAAAAGAAAGAAATTGCATTGCAATTGAGAAAGATCCATTACAATGCAATTTTATTTAGCAAATAATTAATGCTCTTCAATTTCTTCCAGATGCAATGCAAGAAATTGGGTTGAAGAAATGGGACTTTAGTGAATCACATGTGGAAAAAAAGGAAAAGTAACCCCAACCACCATTACATGGAATGTTTGGAAAGACATACATTGGGAGATTCGCAGACATCAAAATCCATTAGAAGAGGAAAATGAGCAAAAGGAAGCAGAAAATATTATGGAAAAAGACAATGATGAAACTCTAGAGTATGAAGAGTTTGGATTACGTGACATTGTTGATTAAATTTAAGTTATGCATGGAAATAAAGCTTTGCAATGTTTTGACTTTGACATTTTATGAGAAGAATAATCAATCAATTAAGGTTGTTATGCGTTCAATATTTGTAGTATGTGATTTTTGCATTGATTTTTAAGTAAATCATTATTTTCTGAAAAACAATGATTATTATTATTTTTTTGACATGAAATTCATAAAAAAAAAAAAACTATTATTTAACCATTTTTAGTTAAAATTTTCATATAAAAATTGTGATTTTGACATGTTAATTCTAGCAAAAAATTATCAAAACGTGTAGTTTTTTGTTATATTTATGTTAAAAATGGTTATTTTTATGTCCATTGTTAAAAAATATTGTTTTTCGGAAACAATTATGTTCATGTGGATTGAAAAATTCATGTAGGATGTATAAAATTGTACATTATCAAAATTCAAAATATCGACTTTCAAATTTAAAAATGCAAAAAAATAAAAACCCACTACAAAAAAATTAAAATTAAAATAAAAAACAAGAAAATATGAAGAAAACGACCACGTAAAAAACTATGAAATTTAGAAAATAATTATTTACATTTCATACACTAGAAAATTTAAAGTCAAAAAATAGGTCTTTTAAAAAAATGGTGTGATGCAGAATACTCACTTTTTTAAATCAGCATGAAAATCACTACCATTCTAAAACGTAATGTACATAAAAAAATTAAACTGCCAAAAACTATGCTCTAAAAAAAACATGTGTGTTATGCATCACCCCTTTTCAAAATCAGGTCACCTTTTTGCTATCTCTACGAAACGGGTAACAATATCAGTTCCCGTTTCAAAGTTTACATTGTTTAAGGCTTCTTGACGACCTTTTGACCATATAGACTTAGAATCCTTGGCCAACAAACCAAATAAAGGAGAGGCGAACTTGCTGAAGTCCTTTATGAACCATCGATAGTATCCAGCTAACCTTAGGACACTTCTGACATCTCTCTACTTTTGAGGATGTGGGACCCTTTGGATGTGTTGAAAAATGTGCAACAAGAAATGTTAAATTTAGAATGTGCTACAAATAGACCTGTTAAAAATAACATGTCTAAAAATAGCAGTTTGGCCAGTGAGGTCATTGGCCACATTGGGTGAGAGGTGAAACTGCTAAAATAGAAAGTTCTAAAAATAACATTTCTGAGTCTTCCTATTTATAGAAAGTCCCTATCTATCTATAGGAAGGTAAAAATAAATTGTCTTAACAGCAGTTTAAAATATTATTAATTAATTTCCATGATAAATTAATTATGGAAAATAAAACTAGAAGTCTTGTGAGATCATGAAATTATTTTCTCTCTTGAATTAGGAATTACCCTTGATTAAGAGATAAAGGTTCAGTTCTATAATGAGAGATCAGTTGACTTGTTCTAACTAGTCAAGTCCAGGTAGATTATTTTAACAAGTTGTTAAAATAATAAAATGTAGTTTGTTAATGCTTGCATGCATGTGACAACTATTATTTTAGATAACCGAGAATTCACTCATGGATAGCTGTTGCATGTCAGTTTTGTCAGAGACCCAGTTGAGATCAGAAGAGGGAAAGTGTACTATCAGATGGTTGGATATTTCTAATAAGTTTTCCTTGCATGGAGAAGGATCTATTATAGGAGATTGGAGGACTTGTGGCCTATATATTGAGGCCTAGGTAGTCCATGATTTTCATCTTCTGATTGAAGATCATCAGAGTACAGAGACAGTAGGATAGCTATTGAGTTGATTCTTTTTGTATGTTGAAGAGGATTTCCACTTGATTGATAATACATGGTTGGGGTTTTATGCTGGTGCTTTCCCCTAAACATACCTTGTGTTATGTGTGATTATTTCTCCATATGAGTTATACATGTTTGTACTTGATGTTTCTCATGAATTCGATTAAGCTTCTACTAAATTGTTTGTAGAAGTAGATCAATTGTTTTGCTTTAGTACATTGCATTACTAGGTGATTTAAGGTGGGAAATTTCTACATGGTATCGGAGCTAGCTGATTTGTAGAAAAAGTTCTACATGGTATCAGAGCTAGCTGATTTGTAGGAAAAATTCTACAAAATTCTACAGGATGATAGCTATTTTGTTTGGGTCCACCTGCAGTCCTTGCTGAGATATTGAATGACGTAGTATAGTCCCTGTTATGCTCCTATACAAATAGGTGTCATATATCATGATTGACTTGATGAGCTCTACAATATGTTCATACCTTTTCTTGTTGTAAAGGTTTTCCATATTGTCAAAAAATCAAAAAATTTTAAAAATGTAAAGAGAGTATACCCTACAAGAAAAATCAAAGGGTAAAAATAAATAAAATATAGTCAAAAAATGAAAGAAAATGAACCCTAAATAAAATAGACCATGAAAGTGTGCAAGTCTAAATGCCACTGCTTTTTCTTTTTGTGTAATAAACATTTGTGTGTAGCTTGTTAATTTATGCCACAATTGATGAATAGTCAAATAGCTTAAGCTTGACTAGTTCATATTTGAATTTCATGTTTTAGAGATAGAGAATAAATATCTAACCAAACAGTGTAAACTTGGAAGATAAGTAGATAGGTAGAGTAAATAAAAAGGAGCTCAACAGTTTAATCTGAGCCCTTGGATGTAATAAGTGCAGACTTAGGTAGGCTTGCTATGTAAAGAAAAAGAAATTTGATAAGGGTTTTCCAATCTAAGTGCACCCAAATAAAGAAGGAAAAAATGCTAGGTTAAAGTAGGTAGGGTAGGTAGATGGTGTTGCAAAATTGTTGTGATGAATTATGTCTTTAAATGTGTTAATTTTCACTTTTATCAAAAGTGCAAGGCAGACATTACACTTGATGCAGTTCAAGCAAGACAAGGTCGAATAACTAATTTCCATTCACACTTTTCCCTAAAGATTTCACTAATTCCCCCTAAAGTATTAAGGTCTTTGAAAATTAAAGGGGCTCAAAGTATTTCTCTGACTTCTGGAGGGACCGGACCCTTGGCCTATGATTTAAAAGCCTAAGTACTTAGAATCATTCATAAACCATTCATAAAGTCATTGCCTAAAGTAAAAATCCTATTTTGCTTAGGAATATTCACCATATCACCTAAAAAACCCCTTTTGTATCTTTAGCCTAAGTTTAAATATATACATGAAATATTTTAACTTAGCGCTTTTTCACTTCATAGTCATATTAACGATTAACACACATATTATATAAATCCTGAAAAAAAATATTCCCCTTCGTGTATTATTTTACTATATATAAAGCCCCTACATTTTATATATTCCACCCCGGGTTGAAGACGACCATAGTCATAATTTAAAAAAAGATTAATCAATTAATCTGTAATTCATTAGGAACCTAATCCCCCCCTGCTCCACCAAATACGAGATTAATTAACCCTCTAGGTTAATTAATAACCATCCCTACCATTCATAAATCACCCTGATATAGTTATTAACCTATTTAATGTATTGGGCCCGCACTAATAAAGTTCTGCCATCTCCAACGCCCATTCACCGTCCAATCACTCCATTTTCATCCAACGGTTGATGATAATATCGTGCCCCCCTTGGTGACCACGCGATAACATGCGACCATCAGGCGATTTTCCTCCCATACCTCCACCATGCATCGAGTAATCTATGGAATCGCTGGCTCTCGGCTCATTACCGCCCATCCCCAAAAGTGGTGCGATAAAAACTGCTTACCGCTTCCCACAAATGACAAAAGACATCAAATCACCCCCACTGACGTAACCTATCACTATCGTTAACCCGCCAATATCAACCATTTACCCGTTTATACACAAAACCCCAGTTCTCCCCATTTTCACCTGATTGTGTAGTAAAACCCTATGTAATCCATATGTGCCACCTGAAGCCTCTATTAACCTATTCGAGCATGGTTTACCTCCCGAAAAGCATTCTGGACTCACTCCATAGACCTTTCAAGCCCAAATGAAACCTTTTCGACCTCTCCTGCAAGCCAACACTTTCTTAACATTTTGTTTTGTTTTACAGGTGATTAGAAGACCACATCCTTGGATAAACAGTCTTAATACTAGTCATAAGGCTTGTTTACTCCAAGAGTGTTATCAAATCTATTCAAACAGAGATGGAAGATAAAACATACAATTGAAAGACAAGCAAAGGAAATAGGATATTAAACGATTTACTGTTGAAACAGATAGTAAAAACCTAAACTACACATTGAAGGTAAAAGGACACAGTAAAAAAAAGTCAAAGAGTATTAGGGTTAAAGAGTATCAGGATTAAAGAGTATCAGATTGAAGACCAAATCAAGTAAATCAACTACTATGAAGATAAACAGTAGGGAAGACAGTTACAAAACAAAGTATACAAATTCATGTCAAAGTGAAGACAGATGAAAAAACAAAGTAGTAAAAGTAAAAAGTAAACAGTAAACAGTAAAAGTAAACATGAAGACATTGAGGGTTAAACAAATATGAAAACACTTTCACCAGCTACAATGAATTTTATCCAAAGTAAAAGTGAAAAACAGTCAAAAGAAGTTTAAGGTTAAAAGATGAAATTAGAGCAAAAATGGTACATTCTTCATAAATTTCCTGTTTACGTCATAGTTTTTCAGAAACTATTGTGGCTAATCAAAAAATTATTTTGAGAAATTGGAAGAGGTTTTTTTTCCTAACAGGCGAAGCTACACAAACCTATCTCACTTTCTACACAAGTATTACCAAGAGGGAGATAAGTGCATTTTTTCACAACTTATTTTTCAGTTTGTGTAAAGTCCTGTTTTTGACATCTTTTGGCAGAGAATATTTTGAATATATGGAGATGCATTTTGGGAAACTAAAAGAGGTTTATTTCAAAACAATTCTTATTTACGAAAACCTCTTTTACTTTTTACATATTTATCATGGATTGAGATATAAAAGTGAATCATTGGACCCCAAGTTTTCATAATTTCTGGGGCAGAATGCACAAAGGAAGGATGCAATTAGTGACTGGGATGCCTCATCATCAACTAAGAGTTGCTATCAAATTCGACTTTATCTTGTTTGTCACCATAAATCCATAGAAATAGTGCCAAATAGATTCATTAGTTTTGAATGTCTTTTATTTAAGTTCTATTAATGTAAACAGTTGGAGATATTTGTGAAACTAATCTTGATATTTTTTCAAGATATTTTGGTTTACAATTAGTATAAATACTTCTTCATTTGAAGTATTTTGGGGTGGATTCATATACATTGCTGTAATATTGGTTATTTTGGAATAATGTACTGATTGGACCAAACTTTTGTATGGCTTGCTGGATAAAGAATTGATGCAAAGGACTTTCCATAGATTTCTTGAATCAAACACCAGATCAATAAGTCCTCTATACCTTGTGTTTTAAAGTTTTCCTTGTTTCTTATATCATCCATGTTTCATATCTAAATGATAAACGAAAAAGAGTAATTCGGAATATGCTTGATTGCACTCTGTTTTCAATCGTTATTATTCTCTATGTTTTCTTCTGAATTAGGATAAACAATGAAATCTTAATTGCTCCTGTTTTCTAGTTCGTTCATTTTGATTATTTATTAAAGAATACTTAACTACTCTTTATTAGTAATCATTCAAGTTCCCTTTTCAAATAGGTTGAAGGATTCTTAACTACCCTTCACTCATTTTGAAACCAGTCCATTGATTCTAAGCCTTTATTTGTTCCCTAGTTGACCATCTTGCCCTGTGAAACCATCCTTTGTTAAGAAACCAAGTCCAGTTAAGCCATCTTCTTTGAATCCATTCACCCAATGGCCTAAACTAGTCAGTTCTACCCCTTTGCTATTGAATCTCACCACCCAAACTCAAAAAAAATTCCTAAACTTCACAACTAGCCTAATATCTTTAACAAACAAAGCTAAAACTTAAAGAGAGAGCCCTCTTTGGATGCAGATTGGCTAGGATCTGTATTTAAAAGATTGGTTTGTGGTTATCTCGACCTCCTTTCCCTTTTCTTACAACTTCTAGGAAAACCTGAGTGATAACAGTCCCTACAGTCATCAAGAATTCACATTTTTCGGGACTGAAATACAGGTTCATTTTAATGCATTTGTGCAGTGCTTTACCTAGGTTAGACAGAGCTTCTTGAAAATCATAGCCATAAGGTGTAAAATCATCCATATAAATCTCCACCGCATCATGGACTAATTTGGTAAAATACTCAGGACCGCTCTCTGGAAAGTGGCGGAAGCATTTCATAGGCCAAAGGGAAGGACCCTATAGGAAAATATACCCCAAGGGCAAGTGAAGGTGGTTTTATCCTAGTCTTCTAGGCTGATCTGGATTTGGTTGCACCCACTGAATCCATCTAGGAAAGAGAAAAACCTTTTCCCTGTCAGGCCATCTAGCACTTGGTCAATGAAGGGTAGAGGGAAATGGTCATTCTTTTTGTCTTTGTTGAACTCCCTGTATACGACACAAATTCTCCATTTACCATTTTTCTTTGGAACTAACACCAAAGGAGAGACCCACTCACTCGGAGATAGGGTAAATGAATCATACATCTAGCAACTTTTGTATTTCTTCTTTGACTATATCTTTAAGAGCTAGATTCATCCTCCTTTGAAGTTGTCGAACCAACTTGCAACCTTCTTTGACGTATATATGGTCAGTACACAATGAGGGGTGTACTCCCTTCATTTCTTTGTAACTCCAAGAAAAGGCTTCTACATTTTCCTTTAGCATGTTGCATAACTTCTTTTCTTGGAGAGAAAAAAGAGATGGATTGATTTTCAAGGTCCTCTCTAGGCCGAATTCTATGCTTTTGACATGGAGTGGGTTGGAATCGGCCAAGCATAAGTCAATTGGATGTTTTTCTAGGTTTCTTTTATTGCTTCTTCCAAGGGGAATGAACTGGGAGTTGGATTTTTGTGTAGCTGTTCAATCAAGTCATCCTCATCCTGTTGTCCTCCTCCCATGGTTGTTTCTAAAGTGTAAAGTTGGGTGAAATAAACTTCATCTTCTTCCTCCTACTCCTCCAACCATAAAGGTATGTCATGCTCTAGAGAAGGTTGATCAAGAGAGTATAGGAATAACTGTTTGGACATATGCCCATTCTTGATGGTCATATTTTGAGCTCTACAATCAATGTAAGCATTGGCAGTGGCCAACCATGGTCTCCCAAGGATGAGAGAGTAAGCAATAAGATTAGCCTCAGGCTGGAGAACTAGAAAATATTTAGAGTAATCCCAAGAGTCAATGGAGACCATCACATCCTCCACAATTCCCTCAAGGGTTACTCTGGAACGGTCTGCAAGTTGCAAAAATGTTGTGGTCTTCCTCAATGAACCTTTGAGGTTGAGTTTGAGCATGATGTCCTTGTTCATCACATTAATGGAAGCCCCAAGATCGATCAGAGTGTGTGGGACAATGGTGCCATTGATGTGCACATCTACTATAGGGTTTCCAGGGTCCAAATATCTTGGACAAATTACCTACCCTAGCATGAAGTTAGACAATTGCCCAATGACATTAATGGTAGGGGAATCCCTTCTTTGTCTCCCTTGATTCTTGAAGAACTTCTCCTTAATCAACTTATTGTAAATAGGAACATATTTTATTGCTTGGAGAAGTGGAATCTTTACACATAAATTTTTCAATTCTCCCAGAAGTTTAGTCTCTTCTAGGGTAGGTTGGATTGTTTGGGCTAATCTCTTAGGAAAGGGTTGATTTACTTTAATATTTCTTTCCTCTCTTTCTTCCTCAACCTCCCTAGGTGGAGGTGGAGGTTGGTTATCTGGGATAACTCTCCTAGATCTTAGGTTAATATCCTAGATTTCAACAACATAAGTTGGATATGATGTTTCTCCACTGTATACTTGTTGAGCCTACCTGACATTTGGGTTTGGATTTGGCTATGCAAGCATCTAGGGTTGCTACAGTGGAGCAAAGTGTAGCATTTGTGGTTGGGTAGGTGGTGGAGGCAATAGAAATGGAGCATTTTTTATTGGGGCCTCCACCCCTGGGGCGGTGCATTCCACTCAGGTTGTGGCAGAGAATAAGGTTGAAATGACTGGTTGGCTGGTTGGGAGTGATACTGAGATGCATAGGACCAAGGAGGGGGTATAGACTAGGAAGGATGAGTAGGGGGTCCCCAAGAAGATATGGATGTGGTTTGGTTGGGGTTGTAATATGTATGGGACAACCCTTGCATGCCCTATTGGTATGGTCTAGGCCCATGACGTCTCCTTTGGTTAATGTATCAAAGTTGCTCAGTGACCCCTTCAGCTCCTTGATATATAGCTTTGAGTCCGGGCAAAGAAGGGCACTTGTCTATGGAGTGGTTTTCTTCAGAGACTTAGAAAATTTCAATAGAATTCAATGGACATTCATTCCTACGATGCCTCCTGGTGCAACTAAGATAAAAAGTGGCCAAGGCTCTCTTTGCTTCCTCCTGCTTCCTCTTAATCTGCATGGTGTCCATTTGCAAGGCAAGGGTTTGCAACATCTCACTTTTGAAATCTTCCAACATGTTTCCATTTTCACCCTTCATGGATGAGTTGGAAGATGATGTATTGGCCATAGGTTGACTACCCCTACCTGTCATGCGGAAAGAGTTATTTTTGCGGACAAAGCTAACCTCCCTAGGAGTCTAAGACTCTCTAGTGACAAACAAACCAAACAAGAGCAATCCTTCTCTAAACACACATTATTTTATGAGAGATCAAGTGTTTTCCGATCTTACCTTAGGTCCAACGCTTGTTGTAGCAGTCCAGCCTTGCTGATCCAGATGAGCTCCTCCTTCACTTTAAGACCTGCATACACTAACAAAGCAAACGATTAAATAACACCTGAATATTCATCATAAAACAAAGCATATTCATCACATAGACCAAGGAGTACATGAAATAATTCATTAACAACAAATCATTGAGAAGAATGGACTTATTTGTATTAAGTAAACAAAAAGGAACCATTACAACCTGAGCCTTGGTGTTGTGCAAGCTCCTCCCAGGGTCCAACAAGAGATTTCCTCTACTTTGACAAGCTCACCCACTCCCAATATGGCAACAAGGAAGGATAGTGATCTTTCCTCACAAGTCAACAATGGAAGTCCTAATTCCAACAGCATTTACCCTTTAGAATGTTCAGCTTTCAACCTCCCCTC
>APFE030976192.1:0-14804 GCA_000404065.3 Pinus taeda
CTTGGTGTAGGCTCTAGTTGGGAACCTACACCAAAGAGATCCCCTTGTTTGTTGGTGATAAATTCCAGCCCATCAACAGATTTGGCGCTAGAAGGAGGGCCATGGCAAGCACTAAAATCCCTCTTCACACAGAGACTTCCCATCAAGGAAGTAATCAACCGCAGCCTCCAATGCCCCGTGAGGTATGGTATAACCCTCCGTTTGGGCCGTCCTTCACAAGACCACTCTAGGAAGAAGCTCCTATTCCCCTCCTTGAAGAGACCCTTGGAGGGGAGGAACTTCCTATGTACAAAGTCACTAATGAACAACTCAGGGCTTTGCACCCTATCACACACCAATTCGCTAGGGGTTTAAGATGTATCCCCACCACTAACTCCCTAGCCAAATCTTGCACCTACAACCTTAAACATACGTGTCAGGGTGTCCTAGTTAAATCCATATCGCAGTTGATTGGCTTAGCCCTATATTATTATGTAGACGTCGTCGAAAGACTATCTATCGAAGGGTTGCAAAGCCAGCCTGAAGATGAAGAGGGAGAGCCTAAGAATACCTTTACTAGCAAGAGTAATCAGACTCATAGAAGGCAAGTGCACAGGAACAATCGAGGAATCATTAAGGAAACCCTTGCCAACAATCAACCTCTCATCAAGGGCATTCATGGGATCTTGTGACAAGAGGCCGGGGACTACCTTAGAGACCGAATAAACTTTTACAACAACCAACGCCTCCTTAGGAACCTAAGAGACAACCAGAACATGAGAAACACGAGAGATCTAGGACATCTTAGAGTGCCGAGAAGAGAAGCCAAATGCCCCCATCGCACCAGCGGCAGGGCAGGTACAGATAGTGAATTAGAAGGAAATGACCGCCGCCTTCTTTTCAACCCTAGACCAAACTGTTGTCCCCCACCAATGGCTTGGATGATGCAAATATTTTAAACCTTAGAGGCCTCCTCCATGTTATGCCCCGACATTCTGAGAAACACCTCCCAAAATTTGACCCGGAGAAAGGGACCTAAGCTGATGACCACATTAGAAATTTCTATTTAGCTCTGCAAATGAAGAAGGTCCAGTACGATGATGTAGCATGCCGCCTATTCTCGCATACCCTTGAAAATAAAGTGGCCACTTGGTATCGATCACTACTTGTCTCCTCCATCTGAACGTGGGATGAGTTTCGAAAATCCTTTCTAGACAAGTTTTTAGATGATAAGACACCTTCCATGCTCCTCACTAAGCTCAGGACGTTGAAATGCAATAATAAGGAGAAGGTAAAGGATTTTAATCAATGTGTCACCACTATTTTAAACAAGTTCCCCATGGATGTAGCCCTTGATGATTCCATCATGATTGATTACTACACAAGGGCCTTGCCACAGGACATTGTTGTTTTCATTAAGCACAAAGCAAAGCTCACTCTGGTAGAGAAGTTTGTTGTGCACTTGAGGTCGAAAAGGATCTTCTTTCAATTGGCACCCTAGAACATGAGTCACGAGAGGATCGAAAATCCTCTGGTAAGAGGAACCAGGCTTCCTCAAGAAAAACAACCAATAAAGACAAAGATCCTTTTGATTTTGAAGGACTAACAAAATCGTTAAAACAACTAACAATGAACTATCTGAGCTAAGGAGAAGAACCCATGATGCTTTGGGAGGGTCCAAACCCACTAAGCACTTTTTCCGGAAAACCGATAATGTTTCCCCTAAAGTTTCACAAAACCCTAGTCCTACCTTCAACATAGAAGAATTAGGCAAAGATAAATTTTGCATTTTCCATCAGGCTTCACACTCCGAAAAACCTGCCCGCAATGGTTACATAATATGACCATTGTCGTCACCCAATTATTGGAAGACCAGACTACCGACAAAGTAGAGGATGAAACAGACAAATCGGGAGAAGATGATTCCCCCCCTGGTGAGGATTCCTCCTCCGCTCTACTAACTCTTGAGATCCTTCAAGGATTAGACTTGTGCACTACACAAGAAACCTATGTCAGAGAGGCTCCCCAAAAACCCCCCAAAAGTTATAATATTAGGAGTAAAGGTGTAGTAGCAGACTCTTCCTTAGAAGAAAATAAGAAAGCTTTGTTGCGTAGGATCTTTCCCTCGACCGATACCAGTCAAACATCTGTCCCCTCACCCAGAGGAATAGATGATTTATGCTCGACCAAATCACTCGCCAGCATGAAAAGGAACCCCTCCACACCTAAGGATGCATCCAAAGGGTTTACTACTAAGACTATCGCGGCTATGCCACACGTAACGCCAAAATCTTTGCCCACTGAGTTAGATTACAATATCATCGAAGCTTTAAAGAAGACATGAGCTAACATCTTGTTATTCGAGTTTTGCAAATTGACGACTCAACAAGAACTCATAGCCAAAGCCTTCATTTTCTCCCTTGACCCTGTTAAACCCACTGCTTCGAGCAAGGTAAATCTCGTAGGCCGATCCCTAGCCGTAGTTGACCTCCAAGCTATAGTTAATGCTACCAACACCAACTCGATAGGCTCAACTCCCCCATTCCTTTCAACCTTTGAGATGTTTAATTTCAACATCCACAAATTCCTCGTTGACTCTTGTGTGTCAACCAATGCTATACCCTGGTTGGTATGCAAGAAACTGAATGTTCAACTAGAGAAAACCGATGCCAAAATTATCCAACTTGATAGATCTCAAGTCCCAGTTGTTGGAGAATTAAATAATGTCATCATTCGGTTATCCTCTGATGCTCGAGTGCACCAATGCATTGACATAATTGTCGTAGACATCCCAAAAGCTTATGGTCTTCTTCTCAGCAGAGATTGGTGTTGCAAGTTGCAGGGCTACTTTTCCACCGATTGGTCTCACTTATGGCTACCTTACAAAGGAAAAAATAACCAGATCAAGGTAAATAGTGAACCTTGTATGAAACATATTGTTTCCGACCTTGAAAGCTCTAATGAACCAATCAATTGCGCACAACAAGATCTACGAGTATGCTTCCTCGAATCTTCATTCGGGTGCTATCAACCTCAGGCCTCAACTATTTCCTTGGATACCCAGATTGAAATCCCAATGCAAATCCCAAGCTGTGATGATGCAATTTTTTCTTTAAACTTGCATACGTTGGGTTTACACTTTCCCAACACAGAGACATGGATGTTGTACTATGACAGTTCAAACACCCACAATGGAGCAGGGGCCAGATGCGTCTTGCTAAATCCCAAAGGAGAGAGATTTTTGTTCTCTTTCAGGTTAGAATTCCAATGTACCAACAACATTGCTAAATACGAGGCATTGGTGCTTAGCCTAAAAAAGGCCATTGACTTAAAAGAAGATTGCCTGAAAGTCATTGTAGATTTGGAAATCATCACGAGACATGTACACAATAACATCCATTGTTTGTCTCCGCATCTAAAGAACTACCAGCAAGAGGTATGACATCTCATAAATTCTTTTAAAGCTTTCAATATCATGTCTATTCCTAGGTTTAACAACGCTGCTCCTGATACTCTAGCTAATGCCACAGCTAGGTTCACACCCCTTAGATGTGGTTTTTCTATTGAAATTTTGTATAAACCAGTAGTACCGGATAACATAATGAACATGTACGTGTTTAATGATGACCAACAGATTTTGGAATTCATGGCAAATGTAGAAGTATTCAAATACGTGGCTATTGACGAAGAGGAACATGAAAAAAGATTACAAGATGAGGTGGATTCCTGGAAGGTAAATACCCTACCGAAAGGGTTGGTTTCATTAGAAAAACTGTTCAACCTTTAGAATCGCTTCAGAGGTCCACCAAATGCCAAGATGCATAGTTCCACCCTCTTACATAAGCAAATCAATCTCGGGACTGAGTGTGACCCCAAATATGTTAATCTGGGAATAGAATGCACCCCAGAGGAAAAACAAGCTTTCATCAATTTGTTTTGAAAGTACCAGGATGCCTTTACTTGGACTTACGATGCCCTGAAAGCGTATGATACTCAGATTATTTAGCGTGTTGTTCTTACCAGAGAGGGGGTCAAACCATTTCAGCAGAAACTAAGGAAGGTTCATCCCGCCTTAGAACACCTCATAAAAAAGGAGTTAAAGAAATTGTTGGACACCCACATTATTTTTAAGGTCAGACACTCGATGTGGGTATCTAATCTGGTATCAGTAAGAAAAAAATCCGGAGAAATACGTCTTTGCGTCGATTTTTGGAACCTTAATCGGGTATCGGACAAAGATAACTACCCTATTCCATCCATGGAGAAGATCCTCCAAACTATGTTAGGTTTCGAGCTCTTTTCCCTACTGGATGGGTTCTCTGGTTACAATTAGGTCCTGGTCTCAGAACCTGACAGGATTAAGTCAATGTTCCGAACGAGGTGGGGAACATTTGCTTTTCATCGCATGCCGTTCAAACTAATAAACGTTGGGGCAACTTTCCAAAGGGCTATGGATATCGCTCTTCGACTGTTAATGGGGCAGAGTGTGGTGGTCTACTTGGATGATGTCACAATTTTAAAAAAAAAATAAGTGATCATCTCCAACATTTGAAATAGATTTTCGAAAGATGCCAGAAATATGGGATCTCTCTCAACCCTAAGAAGAGCATATTTGCAGTTTCGGAAGGCAATCTGCTGGGCCACATCATCACCAAGAAAGGGATCACCGTTTACCCTAACCGCGTAAAAGCCATAACACAAATCCCTAAGCTAAGCACCAAGAAAGGTATGCAATGTTTCCTTGGTAAAATTAATTTCCTGCACAAGTTTATTTCAGATTTTGCACAAATTTTCAAACCTCTACAAAACATGATAAAGAAAGATACAGTTTTCAAATGGGACCGGGAAGAAAAGGAATCCTTTGATCGGATTAAGGCAACAATCATGGAGGCACCTTCACTATCAAGCCCCGATTTCCGCAAAGATTTTATCTTATACACTTTCGCTTTAGATTCGTCATTGGTTGCGATCCTCACTCAAAAGGACTGTGATCATGACAAACATCCTATATCTTTCATGAGTATAGGACTCCAAGGGGTAGAGCTGAATTACCCAGACATTGATAAGTAGGCTTATGCTGTCTACAAAGCAGTGAAACACTTCATTCCTTAAATCCTAAAAAATCACGTCACCATAATGGTCCCCCATCCTGCTATTAGATCCCTCTTCATACAACAAGAGTTGGGGGAGAAAAGAGCCAACTGGACGACATCCCTCCAGGAATACGACTTAGAATTTAAGCCCTCACACACTGTAAAAGGGCATGGTATTTGTAAGGCCACGGATTTACAAGGCACAAAATCTGACCGATTGGCCCAAGAAACAGAAGGATGGGAGCATGAAATCGACATGTACCACAATGAACTCCTCGGCTCACATGACTCTGCATCATGGTATGTTGATTTAAAGCAATACCTAACACAAGGGTCTTTTCCCAAAACAATGTCCAGTAAATAGAGAAGAGCCATCAAACTAAAAGCAGCCTCATATCATATGGTCCAAGGGAACATGGGTGCTCAAACATCTACATGACAGATTGACAGGAGGTCATTACCCAGGTGACAGCATGGAGCACAAGGTTATGCAGGCAGGTTTCTACTGGCCCACTCTATTCAAATATGCTCATGACTATGTACGAAAGTTTTCGATCTACCAAAACCACGCTAGTAGGTAGGAAGGTCATTCGCCCCATTACAACCCATAATAGTCAAGGAACGTTTTCAACAATGGGGTCTGGACATCATAGGCGAGATCATTCCTCACTCGTCAAAGCAACATTGGTACATCCTCATAGCCACTGACTACTTCACTCAATGGGTAGAGGCAATCCCACTTCAAAAGGTTAACGACGATGAGGTAATATCTTTTATTAAGCAGCACATCATCACCAGGTTCGACGTTCCAACCTCCCTTGTTTTTGATAACATTTTTTACTTTTCATCTTTGAAATTATATAATTTCACTCTAGAAAATAACATAGTGTTAAAACATTTGGCTAATTACTACCCTTAAGGGAACGGCTTGGCAGAATCAACCAACAAGAACCTCATTCATATCATCAAAAAAACCTTGCTTTCACAGTAGAGGAATTGGCATAATGCCCTTAGTAACGCTCTTTGGGCTGACCGGGTCACTCCAAAAACCTCAATAAGCACATCGTTGTACTTCCTGGTCTATGGGAAAGAAGCCATCTTGCCCCCCAATCTGTATCTCCCCGCCCTTAGGCTAGCCCAAGAGTCGCGAGGCACCCCTTGCCCACCTATACAAAGCTGGATCGATACCCTAGTGAAACTAAAGGAAGAAATGTTCAAAACTAAGCAGAAATTTGCCATTCACCAAGCCTAGATCAAAATATGGTTTGGTGGGAAATCTGCAGGGTCCCACAAATTTGAGGTAGGGGACCTAGTGCTCAAATGGGACCGGGCTCATGAAGACAAAGGAAAACACGCAAAATTTCAAGCCTTGTGGATTGGCCCATTCCAGATTTTAGAAAAAATTGGTCATCACACTTTCAAATTACAAACCCTAGAAGGAAGGGTGGAACCCCTTCCAGTGAATGGTCACGACCTTAAACATTAGTTCACCTAGTAGCCGCAGAGTTGCTAAGTACCACCTTGTAATATAGTCTACCATTGCTTTCATAGATAGTTGTCATTTACCGCCATTTAGTTTCAATCACAATTTTAACGGTTGTTTGTTGTTTTTCTGGAATAAAGTAGAGATGGCAAGTCAAAGTTAAAACAACCCTACACTTTAGGTCCCTCAGACGCTCCCTGGATCTGTTAATGGACCAAAGTTGAAGTACGACAAGAGTATAGTATGAAAGGTTTGGTAATGACGAGGAACGTGATGGCATGCACAGGTCCTCATTCTCACCCATGTCGGTCTGTCCACACTGCTCACATGATTTAATTCTGGAAGCCTTTCTAGCTCATCTGCAGTCTAGGGACAAAAGAGGAGCCGAAGAAACCAACAATGAGTATACACATATCCTGAGAAAACAATAAGGAATCTATAAGCTAGAAACAACCTCTTTGCAAGTCAAATAATTCCGGATCCCTCATCCGCCCAGGTTTTAAGCCTCCATTAAAATAAGTGTGTTATACACATAGGTAAAATAGGTGCTCATGAGCACCTACACCTTTCATAATAAGGGCTAAAGGACTAAGAAAGGCTTCTTGTGCAAAGAGGTGAAGAAACGACTCCGTCGGGGTACTGACTAGGCTCGCTGGCAGCGGAGAAACGTTCATGATTTCTAGGTAGTGACTCCGTTGGGGTACTATTCAGGCTCGTTGGCAGTGGAGCAACACCAGAGTACCATGACCACTATACCAGGAATACTCTAAAACTCATGTTGTAACTTCGGTTCTCACTTTTGGGCCCAAGGTAGCAGAAGGTAGCACCCCTGTTTTTATTGCATGTGTAAAGATCATGTTGAGACAAGCAAGACAACTGACCAAGTTCGAAAGGAGAACCTAGAATACCATCAGTGGGACCCGCAACCCAATCAAGAAATACCTATTTCAAGTCCCCTTAAGCAAGGCCCGTAGGCGTCATAGATCCTGGGTTCTTCCAGGGAATCACCAATTGTTGTAGTTGTTCCGACAACACCTCCAAAAATCCCTGCAAACATAAATTTTTTGGACCCCCTACATCAAGCCTAAGTTTCAACCCCTTTAGGCCCTTCCCGAAGTTTCATCAGTGTCAGTAAATCTGAGGGAATTCCAAATTTTGGCTAAGTTAAGCCAAGTCACAAGTTCACGAGATAAGACAGGGTCACATAATTGCAACACGATTATAGCATATA
This sequence comes from Pinus taeda, assembly GCA_000404065.3. NCBI lineage: Eukaryota > Viridiplantae > Streptophyta > Pinopsida > Pinales > Pinaceae > Pinus > Pinus taeda. Next base: position 7,787 of record APFE030976192.1, read on the forward strand.
CCCGCAACCTAGACAACCCTTGCGACCTCGACGACTCACCAATCGCAAAGTCGCAAGGTCGCACTTCCGACCACCTAGATTCTACGCGACCACACGCCCTCGTGACCCTGTGACCTTCCAAGTCACAAAGTCACAGAGTTGCCTTAGTTATAGCCAATCACTTTTGTGACCACGCGACCATGCGACTTCGCGACTCACAAGGTTGCAAGGTTGCAATATCGCATTTCCTATCTGCATCTTCCAATGCAACTTCGCGACCCATGAGACTTCACGACCCTTGAGTCGTAAGGTCGCAATATATCCCCTCGTGACCCTTGCAACCTCCACACATGTGATGATTTTATAAATAGGAGGGCACCCTAGTCGCATTTGACAAAGCTCTGTTGGTTGCACCAGAAGGTACAAATCCGTTTGACCTGACTTCGCGTGCGCATCTGACTCTAGTAAGTAACGGTCCTCCCTCCTGTAATGATTATTTTCTTCCAAATGGCATAAATTGCATCCCTTGACCTTTGGCTTACCTCCTACCCTAGGTTTTATCCCTTTACTTAGCTCTCCTTCCTGTTGGTGCCCCATAAATCACCCTGGCCTTCCCCTAATCCTTCACTCAAGTTTCCAGTTGTCCTTGCACTTGATCCTCCTTATTATATCAAGAAACCGAGGTTTTATCCTTTTGAAAATGACTTGGGTCTCCCAAAGTCATTCAAGGCCTCCTCTAAGACAATCTGAACCTTAGTTGCATGTCCCGCGGCCACCATATCCTTCCCTCTGCTACTCAGTTACTCTGCAACCTCGCGATTCCCCTTCTCCGCAACTCAACAACTCTGCGACCTCATGACTCCCCTTTCCCGCGACCTCCTACCATTGTGACCTCATAACTCCCCTTTCCCCGTGACCTCCTACCATTGCGACCTCAGGACTCCTTCATCCTCTATGCAACGCATAATCTGCCCCTGCGCATCGTGACCTCACAGTCGCACTCGACCTGTGACCTTATTCGCACTATCACATCAAATACCTTGTGACTCGCTCATTCCCGCAACCTTCCTCTCACCGGCTAAGTTTTCTTTTGGTATTTTTTAATTTATGGTTATTCCATCTCTCTCATCATGGGATTGCATTTTTGACATGCTAGGTGAAATCAAGCTCGAGTGGATATCCATTTCCTCTTTTGAAGATGAGATGGGTCACCCGACTACTAGAAAAGCTCAAGGTGCATCAGAAAGCAGGACATGGGAAATAGATCCAGATGAAAAACCACCTATCTTCGCAGATACAACGTGCAACATAAGTAAGACCACTACGCTCTCTTTGTATGAGATCTATGAAGAATTTGCTAAGAGGGATATGCTAGAGACACAAGAGGACTTTCACGTATATATCAACGTCAAAGGTCAAGGTTACCTAAAGTGGCAAATCATCCACCAATATTCCCGTGTGCTGAAATCATCGAATGGGTCTTGCAGTGTACAAGTACAAAAGACTGGATGATTATGGGTCATGATGGGGCAGATATAGCTACCATTGCTTCCATTGATATCAGTGCCTACTATAAATTGCCTGAAAAGTAGCAGATTTTTAATACCAAGTGGCTTGCCGGATTCACTACCCTGACGAAAGACATCTTGAGGGATTGGTGGCAAGAACCTGTGAATTTCTGGGTCAGGGCAGATCAAGCATACAAGACCGAAGGGCTATGTAGGGTATATCAGTTAATCGCTGCAATGATGTGTCGATTATATAACAAGGTAGATTGCGACGTGTTTTATGGCACGTGGGTCCCACTCATGTATGTCGTCGCCACTCAGGGAATTATTTTCAATTGGGTGAGAATCTTGTCATTGTCTTTGAGGACCAACATAGCCCCTGAACAACCCCCAGAATTTTATATGTCTTTGTACCTCCTTGACGTTGTCTATTCGAGGGGCCACTTTGAACACTGGAGCTCCAATTGGGACTCATCAGTACCCCTACCTGTCCATTTCCACTACAAGGTCTTTTGGGACACGCCTTATAGAGCCATGTTGGATATAATATTTGAAAAATTTATCCTCCCATTATACCGATTGTTGTTCGGGGAAGATCCACCTTGCATGTCAAAAAGAGCCATGAGGACCGTGGTTAAAGTAGCTCACTAGTTCCCTATCAATGAAGGAATAGTAGTCAGGGTGTTTGGTACTGATAAAGCTCCCATGCTCTACCCAAGTTCTTCACAAATAGGACTCTTCTACGAGAGGTCTACTACCAGATGACACAGGGTTTCATGCAAGTGTTGCACAAAGGTAAGAAGAAACCTTGGCCGGCTTTTCCTCTTACTATTGGGGCGTACATAGTAGAAAACTTCAAGTAGGTGGAAGCGGAAGCTAAAGAACTCGAGGGGAGCCATTTCGTGACCCTGAATTACATAACATATGACCCCGAAAAGATTGTAGCTGCCCACTATAAGAAGTCAACATTCAGTTGGTCTTACGCCCACACTAGGAAGGACCTCGAGGATAGAATTAGGAACTGGTATAAATCCACAAGGGAGATCAGCCCCTGTGAGAAACAAGCCATAGAAGATGAACTCCTTGATGATTTCCAGGATGATGAAATCCTTAGAGAAAGAACACCGAAGAGAGCCGAAACATCAGGGAAGCGATAAGGAAAAGAAGTGGAAGATCCTCTAAGCGACAGTGAGGAAGAGGAAGTTACACTCATACAAAGAAATGCCAAAATAGCAAGAAAGAAGCAAGAACTAAAGACATAAAGAGAATTGGAAAGCAAAAAATCGCAGGAACTTGACACTCAAAGCCAGGTGGAGATAGAGAGGAAAAGGTAGGAATATGAGAAAAGGAGGTAGGAAGAGGAAAGGAGAGCACTAAATGAGGAAGAGAAAAGGATGGAAGAAGAGGCCGAAAAGTAGAGACAAGAAGAAGAAGCTGTGAGGAAAAAACAAGATGAACAACAAAGGTTAGAACAGGAACTGAAGAACATGGAGGAAGAGCTAGAAAGGCAACGGGCACTAGCAGAAAGGGAAAGGAGGCAACAAGAGGAGGATCTTAGGGCAAACAAGGAGAACGAAATGGTAGTGATTAAACAAGGAGAGACGAGCAGGGTGGTCGATCCAAGCTCAGGATAGAGTGAGCTTCCTCCTTTGGACATAACTCCCATTACTCCCCTCACTGGCAGACACCTACCCCTACGAGAGCTAGGCATCACAGAAGATCAAGAGGAAGAGGTTCTAAATTTGACTAAAATAACATTTGATGAAGTAAACCTCAAGATTATATAGGAGAGGAAGAGATCTTGCAGCAAAAACCCAGCTGACCCATTGTCGGTAACTACGTCAACAAATATCGTGCCAAATATCATGTCAAACCCGCTAATGATTGTCTCTGCCAGGGCAACATTCATAGCTGCTATGGAACACAATGTAGCATGGATGAGTAGACAAATTGTAGGTTTACAAAACATGTTATATGCATCCGAGCAAAGGGCCAGTATAGTAGAATAAGGGAAGAGGAACTTGGAGGACAAAATCGTGACACTTCGCTTGCTACATATAGGATCAGCTGATTTCGAAACAGTAGTCACATCAGAAACATAGATCTTGGGGGAGACTATGGCTGTAGTTTATGAGGAGATGGAAAAATTGCACCACACTATAGCTCCCATAGTGGCTATTCAGACTCACTCAAAGGAAAGGGTTTCCATTCTCAAAGAGGCCATGACCGCCCTAGATAAAATACATGAGTGGTTTGAAAAGTACCCCGAAGCCCCGGTAGTAGTCCCCATGAAAGATTGGATTGCTGTGAAGAATACTAGAATCCAACTTCATATCAAAATGTAGTCGAGAGAAAAATTGGTCAAAGATGCGGAAAGGGTGTTGGCTTCCTATAGGAAATTGTTCAGTAGCCTGGAGTTAGTGATCCAACTGCATGGGTCCCATTCTATAGAAGAAATTGGACAGGTCAAAAATCAGGAGGAGATCAACAATGAGGTGCAAGAATTCGTAGAAACATATAGATGAGTTTCTCGCACAAGAGATATGTCGGTCTCTGCAAAAAATATCAAGCGTTACATTCTGGAACCAGTGAGGTTCTAGACCAAGTTGGGTACCCTGAACAATCATATATGTGCCAAGCGAAATACTCTTATCCCAGATGCATTGGAATGCTTACACTAACATGATGAAGGCTAGCCACTAATCTCTCCCATCACAGTAGAATACAACATATGGTGCACTTACTTGATCGAAAAGGCCGGGCTCAACATTCCGGAGCTCGCCATCTGCAACTTAGTCAACTAGGCTAATATCCATTTCCTTTTACTTTTGTGTGTGTACTATGATAGCACGAAATACTCTATGAACACGAAAGGTCACATAGAATGCTAAGAGTCATGTGGTTGCCGAATGGTCACTAGGAAGTCCAAAAGTCAAGAGTAGACCAAAGGTCTCTCTCATCCTATAAATGTAACCTCACTTCTCATTTGAAAGGACTTTTGAGCGAAGTACTTTTGGATAGTAATGGACATAGTGCTTAAGAGAAGTTTGGTTCTTCTAGTCAATACAAGAGTTAATTGTACATTTTCACTATTGAATGCTTCAATTATCTCTGTGTTGATACCATGAGTATTTTTCTACACTTGACGGATCGAATGTTCCTGAAATCTTCTTGATGTGTGGTCACTCCACATGCTATTTTGTACCCCAAATCTGGTTTTGATACGTATGAATGGTATTTGGTTTATTTCACTCTATACGCATGACAATGAACTATTTCTTTAGGTGTTAGTATAATCTTTCTTTTGACTACACGGTTTTGTATGTTGGTAAATGGTTGATTATTGTGAACTGATTTTGCAATCGTTAAGCAATATCTATTTAATTTGCACAACTCTTATTTAAAGTCCTGCTAATAGTAACTTTACGTGATAGTGTGTGGCTTATCTCTTGCTATTCATAGTATATATGTATGACACAGGATACTTGTCTATTATTCTCTTGTGTTTCTTAAAACTCACACCTTCTACTAAGTTTATATCACACCTCTATCCGAAGCTAGCTTTGCAACACTGAGCGGCAGTCGGGCCCACATACCAGAAGGGGTCTCCAACACACTCGGTGTAAGCTCTAGTTGGGAACCTACACTGGAGAGACCCCCTTGACTGTTGGTGATAATTTCCAGCCCATCAACACCACATCAATGCCTGAATGTGGTGCACTATTAAAGTTGCATAATGTTTAAATCCCTTTTACTTCATGAGGTTGTTCTCCATTAGGGTTGATGCATCATCACAAGGTAGCATGGCACATTTTTGTGGGGGAGTGATTAATGTTGTAACACAATTCAAGTGACATACACATCCCATGTAAATGACATCATTATATGTTTGTGTTAGGTTTTCAAAGAGTTTATTTATATACAATAAATTCAATGTACTTGGAGTTCATATTTTCATGGCCTTGACTCTAATATGGATTTGTACTAGACCACTTCATGCAAATGAGAGGGGTCCTTATTTTTTAACCCACATACACATAAGAGAACTAGATGCTACACTTCAAATCCCCCTTAGTGGGTTGAAAGTGGGTTTACATTAGTGTCAAGTTAAAACTAATCATCATGATATTCTGCTTCTCAACAACATCAACAAGATTTTCCATATACATGAAATAGAGCTAGAGGATCACCTTATTTGTAGATGCCCCGTTTATGATGGGATTAAAGGGATGTTCTATTTTCTTTATCAATATTTAGATGGTTAATTGTATACATTATTTGAATACATTTCCCACTCTTTTTATGAGGGAGTTCCTTGGATTTAGATATTTATATAAAGCCTTATATGGCCTTCCCGTTTTGAACTCTTCCAAGTGGGTCACCTGCTTCCATGTTCCCTTGCCTACTTAGGGCCAAAATTGACAAACCATGATTCAAACTTCTTAAACTATCAAATTTGTGGGGCCTCATACCTCTTCTTGACCCCCTCAACGAGACATATTTATTCATAGATACTTTTGAGGATTTCCTAGTACATATTGTAGGTTGGATGTCATAGGACCTGTTACCCGACTTTCTATATGAGTATTTAGAGGATATTTTTAAATTTTGATTGTCATTTCAACCCTTGTGATTCTTGTGACATTTATCATTTTCCAACTAAGATATATGAATCTATATGTAATTCAATAAAGTATCATTGGTTTGATGACACCTTGCCTTGGCGATCTAGGACACTAGGTGTAGGAAGAGGTTGTTTTAGCTACCACAATTAGCTTGAAATATATGATCCATGTGTATATAATATCTCCGATGTGTATTATTTTTATTGTGATCACTTAACCACTCTGTTATACGAGAATAGTGTCCACACGGATGCTGCTATTCCCACTAAGATGGGTGGCTATCTTAGAAACAAACAATCAAAGTCTACTATTGATTCCTTTTATGAAAATAGATGAGAGGAGAACCAAGAGGGCCAACCTAAGTCTTGCGCTCAATTTCCTTTCTTTCTTGATAGAGTTTTGCCGCTTTCTCTTTGTCTGCTCAGCTTCAAAAGGACCTGTAGAATCGCAACAACATACTACTATGCAAGAAACAAGGATCTAAGTTCATAAATAATGCAGGATCAGATGTGCATTAACCATATACAAGCATATATAAACAAATACACCAGAATATGGAAGGAAACAAGAATATCTTTATTCAGATAAAAGTAGCAAGCGGATTACAACCATGAGCAGCTCTGACCCAGCATCATCCTCTAGCTAAGAAGCCCTTCTTTCACCTCAAGCAAAGAAAAATCACCCAACATTGTGAATGTACACCAGAATACCAACAACACTTCTCTACAAGTTACAAAATTCTAGCCTCTGGATATTTGTGATGAGGGATCCATATATAGTTGATTACAGAGAGGTGAGTCATCTTTTGGGATCTTGATTAGTGTCTTCTCTCTGATATTTCCTGCTTCCACTTGGAGAATGAAGATCTCTTACTCATCCCTGGTCGAAAATGGAGTGGCAAGTGTC
>APFE030976204.1:0-63157 GCA_000404065.3 Pinus taeda
CTAATTCACTTGTTGATATGGATGTTTCTTATGATTGTGAATTGAACTTATCTACAGATTTTGAATCAACTTCCTTCAAAGAAGTTGCTTCTCATGATGAATGGAAAGAAGCGATGCAAAAGGAGTATGATGCCCTCATAAAGAACGACACTTGGAAGCTGGTTGATCCTCCATTAGGAACCAAACCAATTGGCTGCAAGTGGGTCTACAAGAACGAGTATAAAGTTGATGGCTCACTTGAAAAGAACAAAGCTAGGCTTGTGGCAAAAGGTTTTGCATAGAAGGAAGGGGTCGATTATGAGGAAACTTTTGCCCCCACAGCAAAATGGGTTACCATCTAGACACTCTTTGCCCTAGCAACTCATAACAGTTGGAAAGTCCATCAAATGGATGTAAAAACTGCTTTCTTGAATGGAAATCTAAAAGAGAATGTTTTATGTCCCAACCTGAAGGATTTGCTGTGAAAGGAAATGAACATAAAGTATGCAAACTTGTGAAGTCCTTTTATGGCCTCAAAAAAGCACCGCGAGTCTGGTATGAAAAACTAATTGAGCATCTTCTGAAACTCAATTTCAAACATTATGATATTGATGATGCAACTTTATTTGTTAAGAAAGTTGGAAAAATAGTTGTATATCTTGTGGTATATGTAGATGATCTCTTGATGACATGGAACAATGAAAGCTACATTGCATCCATAAAGAAGGAATTGGGGAAAAGTTTTGAAATGACTGATTTGGGCTATGCTAATTACTATCTTGGTATTGAAGTAACCCAACATCCGAAGTCCATATTTCTTTCTCAAAAGAAATACATTGGAGCTCTGTTGAACATTTTTGGCATGACAGAATGCAATCCTCTTACTACTCCAATGGAACAAAAATTAAAGCTCACATCTATTGAAGGAAAATAATTTGAGGATGCAACAAAGTATAGACAGCTTGTAGGAAGTCTTAACTACCTAACTACTACCAGACCAAACATTTCGTTTACTATTGGAATCCTCTCCAAGTTTATGCAAAATCCTTGTGAGGGACATTTGTCTGTGGCAAAAAGAGTTCTAAGGCACTTGAAGGGAAATCAAGACTTTGGAATCAAGTATACACAGGTGGACAACTTCAGCTTGATTGGATACTCTGATTCAGACTTTGATGGACACAAAGAAACTGGGGTATCTACTTCAGGATATTCTATAAGTCTTGCATCAGGAGCTATCTTCTGGAGATCATGCAAACAATCAGTTCCAGTAGATTCCACAATAGAAGCAGAATACGTGGCAGCAACTGAAGCAACAAAATAAATTGTGTGGCTCAGGAAAATTCTTGAAGATTTGTAGGTAAAACAAGTACAATCAACTCCACTCATGATTGAAAATAACTCTCCAATAAATTTGGCCAAAAACCCAAAGTTCCATGATTGAACAAAACACATCAATACCAAATATCATCTGATTTGACATCATGTTGAGGCCAAAACAATCCATCTCCATCATTGTTCCACCAATGAGAAAATTTCTGACATCTTCACCAAAGCACTTGGAAGAGAAAAGCTTGAATGATTCAGAATGATGCTTGGAATCACCAACATCCCTTCAGATTAAGGGGGGGAATGTTGACACCTAATCATCAAGATTGGGTGAATAAATAAAATCAATGTAAATAAATAATAAGAGACATGAACAGTCATTGGGAGATGAAGTGAACAGTCTCCCTCATGTATGTAATGAAGACCAACCTGAAGGAATAATACATATGAATAAATTTTGCTTGAGGCGTTACTGCCTAGTCTGACAATTTCTGCATATGAAATAGGGGAGGTTCATCATCCTCACTCTAGTGAAATGCATCAATAATATAACATGATAGGTGTATAAGTGAGAAAATATCCCTTCACAGCTGAAGTATTTGATAATGAGCTTCATGAGTGGAGCATAAGTGTCTTGTAGGTATCTCAAAGGAAAGACCCTACTGATTTTCTTTTCATAACTAGCGTTGATATAAGGCTCATAATGCTCTTTTCTCACATGATGTCCTTTGTTCCAGTGTTCACGTACATTTGGAATACCTATTGCTTTAGCTATAGTTTCAAGTGTTAAAGTGAAGGAAACACATGCTATGTTTACCTGGCCATTGTGAAGATGAAGGAAAAATAACCTGGCAAGTTCATGGTGGTATTTCACCCTCTCTACCATCTCACAAAACTGGTAGCAAGGTTGATGTTTGAAACATGTTACTGCAAGGGGACAAGCCAATAATTTTGTTAGTGTGGTGGGCTCCTATCAGATGTTTTTTCCTCCCTTATGTGGTTTTATTGGTGCATGAATCTCTTGGGAGGAATCAATCACAGTTGCCTCATCCATTTCATAATCTGAATCTGTCTCCATATTCGCCACTGTATTCTGCAAAATGATGAGTATGAAGAGATTTTATTTCAAAAATAGGTTACTGCTATTTTCTTTTTTGGGATTTGATGAATGGGACTGATGAGTGGAAGGTTTTAATGCTAGTTGTAGAGTTATTAGGGAATGATAGGGTTTTGGGAATGGAGATTAGGGTTTGGGGAATAGTTGGAATAGGTGTTAGGGTTTTATGGTTTGGTGATAGAGGGTAGAATAAATGTCAATGAAAGAGGGAAAGGGGAAGAAAATGCAAAGAAATGTAGTGAAAGGAAAATTATGCAAAGAAGTAGACTAATAGCAAGAATGACAAAAAACAACAAACCCTAGGCAGTTTTGCAATGCAACTGTGTAGCAAATTAGGGTTTTATCTTTTCACCTATCAAAACACTATCAATAATGACCAAATCTATTTTTATGGAAAATTTGGAGAGTTCACTTACTTGGAGGAATAGTATTTAGAGATTTTGGATCTTTTGATGGTCGATTGGATGAATTTGTGGCTTTGCAGATTGGTGCACCGCGCCAACACCTAGGTGCGCCGTGCCAATTCAAAGTTTACTGTAATTTCTATGCTCGACGTGCCGCGCCAATACCCAAGTTCACCATGCTAAGAGAAATCTCAGAACTTTGCTGCAATTTTCCTCTATTCGCCTCAAAGCATGATTTTCACCTTGTTTCTCTCTAACTTTGAGCAAATGAAGTTTTCAAATACCAAAGATAACTCTATATCCACCTTTGCTTTTAATTTTTCATTTGAAAAACCAATTTTTCTAAAGTTCCTTTTCACTTTGTTCTTTAAAAACTTTGTTTTGCAGTTTGGCTCTCTTTTTGTCATTTGATGGACTAATGTTTGGATTTTCATCTCTTTTGCAAGAGCTGGAGTGCAGAAGTTTGGCAAAGTGACCCAGGGCTACAGATGATCCTTATTACATATGAAAACAATAAAATTACATGTAATTTTTATACATAGAACAGAAAAACTCTGTTTTTCCTGAAAACAGGGTTTTAAGGAAAAAATCAATTACTGAGTATATAATTATTGAAATTTTGATGTTGAGACCTTATTAGACCTCCTCATGTGCCTGCTGACCATTATTGATATTTTACAGGACTATGGTGGCAAACCCTAGACCTAATGAGACTTGAAACCCTAAAATGATTCCTGCAACTGAAATGAAATAAAAATGACAACGGATGACTTGTACATATGGAAATAGGCTAGTAGATGAAAAGCATGAGGTAATTTGATAAAGAACTGCTACCATCAGATGATCCATGACTTGATGGAATGCAGCTGATCAGATGAGACACCTAAAATACATGCAAAAAGAGAATTTTGATCAATGATGGAGGGATGAAGATATCGAAACTAACAGGTAGGATCTAAAAATCCATCCCCATTTACAAGAAAATGAATTAGAAATGCTTTAAAATCTAGTGGAGTTAGCAACTGTAGGAGGTAAATTACATACACAGTTTCCTCCTAAATTTTAAAATTTTGTGTCAAACCTCTCATTTTCTCCTCAAGCCTCATAAGCAAGATGACAGGAGGGTTTAATAAGAGAGAACCCACAAACACTATGAGGATACCACAACACCCTTAAGTTCTTGAAATATTTACAAGACACAACAGGATGGGGCTTTTCGAAAAATTCACAGGGTATGATGATGAGGTGGTTCAACAATTTTCTCATTTCCTCACCCCACACAGTAGAATCCATGCCAGTATTATAGTTATAGGTCTCACTACAAATCTCACCCTAGAGCTCATCAGTAGGGTCACAACACTTCCCCTAGGAATTCCATGGAGAAAAGAAGACAAAGTAGACAATCAAGTGGCAAAAAGGAAATTCTTTTTAGAAGGTGAAGAACCCACAGAGGATAAAAATTGAGTAAGGAGGGATAGTCTGCCATACCCATGGAGTGAGGTAGGCTACCAACTCATTAAATGTATCTCATGTGAGGGTAGATATAGTGTTGTTTATGGATACCACTTTAGGATCCTTGAAGAATTAAGATTTGGGTTAGAGACCACCAGTTCACCAAAGACTCAACATACCCTATTTCTTGATGCGATCACTCATAAACTCCAGCAACAAAGTAAAGGAATGTAATTCCTAACAATTGGCTCACCATGGGTTGATTAGGATCCTCATTGAGGATTCCCTCCAAAACCTCAGAATCCCTATAACATGGTCAGTCTTCAGAGACTTACCAGTAGAGGATGACATCAAAACCGTCACCTATGATGTTAGTCCTTTTGTCAATGAGGAGGAGGAAAAACAAGAAGAAGAAGATACCGAGCTAGATGGGGATGATATGGATGAAGAAGAAACTAATATAGAGGAACATGATGAAGTAGAAGAAGAAGAGGGAGAATAGAAGAAGGATGATGCTGAAATGGAGGAGAAACTAAGGAAGAAACTGATGAAGATGGGAAGAATAGCCAAGAGGAAAGATAAGAAAAACAGGGAGGAAAGAAGGCAAAAAAAAAAGGGGAGAACACAAGGAGGAGTCACATGGGTGTTTAAGGCCCCCGAGAGGAGGGAAATATCTGCATTCATTCTCTTAGCACCCCAACAAAAAAGGGAAAGAAGAGGAAACCCTTAAATTTCGAACAAGAAAGACACAAAATCAACAAGGGAGCAAAATTAACAACAAAATCGTATTGAGATTGACGTCCCACACCAGAGACAACTGCCTCCGCTAAAGTCCCAATCACCTATGTAGTAGGCTAGCACCATCAACTTTAAAAGGGTAAGGCCATCTTACAGGAATCCACAAAAAACTCAAGAAACAAAAAACAATCCTACAAGATATTTGCAAAACTAAGGAACACAAGAATTGGAAAGTAAGGTGGCGGGTAGCAAAGAAACAAAAGAGAAGCCCTGAATGAAAGGAATCGAGTCCCCAACTTAACCTAGACTCCTACTACTGGTTTATTGAATCACGTAGGGTGAAACATAAAAAAATATGAACTCCCATTATTTTTTTAACTTGAGAAGGAGAGGGATAGCACCCACCAATGGGTCCAAATCACCAAGTCAAAATGGGTGGAAGACATTGGGCACATGGAAGAGAAGCTCAAAGAAATGGGCAAAGAGCTAAGTGGCTTAAGGGATAGAGAAGCAACAATGAGAGATCAACGTGAGAGGGAAAATGCATGGCTGAGGAGATAGATGTAGGAAAGGGAGAACCAGCTAGCATATATGTCCAGCCTCTCCTTGGAGGCCGTCCAGTGTAGGATGCCAACTAAATCCTATGTTCTTTACCCAAAATAACAATGACTGTAGTTTCAGATTAAAACAATAGCACAAAGGGGCACCATGCCATTTCAGGACTACATGCAATTTATTGATTTTTGTGACCAAAGTACACTAGAGGATAGAGCCAAAATGGCTGAGTTCTACTTGTGCAACATGGCCCTCATGGACATGAATGTTTGGGATCCTAATGCTAAGTTGGGAGACCTACAATTAATGGCTTTGGCATCGTGGATGAATAATCAGGAGTTAAGAGCTACAGAGATGAAAAGAATATTGGCCAAAGAGAAAAATGAACCTCTTTTCATCAGAGTTGAACAATCAAATTCCATGGCCCTAATCAACACCAACAATTTGATTGCAAATGATCCTCAGCTAGCACCTAGATATCTTGCTACCCAAGAGCAAGAAATTCCACATTTTGAGGATATGTTTAGGTTGCTAGGAGATGCTAGTATACATGCTTGCCTAAGGAGATGGAATAAACTACCACATAGCTTGAAGATCAAAGAATACGACTGACCTCGAAGGTTGAGAGAGGCACTCAATACGACACCTATGTATAAGAAATCAATCCAATGGTTGAAAGTCAATTGGATAGACCTAAAACTCATTCCACCACTACTCCTAGGGATGCTAGAAGGGAGAAAAGAAGAAGAGGAAAAGATGCAGTGTGAAGAAGTAGAAAAGAAAGAAGGCTTCTATGAAAAGGAAGAGATAACAGCAAAGGCTTGGGATGTTAGAGAGGCTACGAGATCCATGAAGGACATAAACATTGACTTCAATAGGGGGTGATGATGAGCTGCATCGTTGTGTAATTATATGGGCCTTAATTCACCTCCTAGCTTAGTCAAACCAACTATTCTCACAACTTATTGAATAATTTTGATTATGTTTTGTTTATGAGATGAGTTAGAGTTGGATATTTTGCTTTGGTCTAATGTGCATTTAATGCAGGATTAAAGGATAAAAACAAGGAATTTTGGCAAAGACAATGGTCAAAACTCGAATGGGACAAGGGAGAGGAATTATAGGAGGTAAATCCTCCTCATTTACTACCCCTCCATTCGAATATTCCTCCATCAATTCGGAGTGCAAACAACCAAATCATGAGGACTAGAAGGCAGTCAAACAAGTGAAAGACAAAGCACCACTTTATCTCAAGGTTGGGAGCTGAGCCTCCCTAATTTTAAGGAAGTCATTGGAGACTTCAGATGTATAAGTAGAGAGGCCTAGGACCTTAGTAGGATTTGGATTTTTTATTGTAAAATTCTACTCTATTTTCTAGCTACAAGACTTATGACAGTTTTTGATATAATCCATGGCTTTGATAATAAAAATGAGTTTTTTTTTTCAGCCAGCACTAAGATAACTCAGAGGGCTGAATCTCTTGGGTTAGATTACAACCCTAGTAGCCAAGGCTCCTCTTCATTGTACATGTATTCTATCATAGATTCATGGTTTAATTGTTCATTTTCTTAACTAGCTGCATTTCCTTTACAACAGTGTGGAGTAGATTGGTTGTATTTTAGTTTTCTTCCATTTGTGTCTTCTTTCAATTATTAGGTTAGAAAGGAGAAAAATGTCACCACAAGGTTGGCAGCAGGTGTCTTGGCCTCACCTCCTCCCTCTGGGACCATGACTTGCGGAAGAGACACTTCAACAACCCCAAAAACATAGATTTCTAGTTCTTGCATGAGATTTGGAGTTTGTTGTCTTGATTCAGTACTTGGTTCATTTCATTGTCATCTTTTTCTAGCACTCTCTTTCCACAATAAGATCTCACTCATGTTCTCATTTCCTTCAACACTTTCTTCATGCATAATATGGGCAATTGATTCATGTTTTTGTAGTTTATGAGAATGTATCTTGTTGCATCATTCTTGGAAGTGACACATAGTTTAAGCATTGCAAGTACTTGATGAGGAGGTCTAGACTTCATCACCAACATCCATATTCCACCTCAACCATCTCTTGGTCCACTATCACCCTCACTAGTTTTTTGTCCTTTTTCATTGAAATTCCCATAGATACATTCAGCAAATCTAGCCATCTCTTCTCTTGGATATTGACTCCCGAGTGTTCCTAGCCCTTCTAACACCCCATCCCACTGATAAAACACCTTTTACAAGCTCCCCAACACCTCCAACACCTAAAAATTAGCTTTTAGTTGCATCTTGTAGGTTTCCTCTAATTTATACAGGATCATCCTATAGGTTTTCCTGAAATGTCATGTTTTGAGGTCGAATTGATGGGGAACCTCTAGGAAGTCACAAAAATCCTCCTAGGACCCTCCCACACCATCCCAACACTCCATAGACCTCCTAGCCATCCTCAACCACCTCCCATCCACCTGTCACATCCACATGAACAATTAAATTTCATGCTTGATTTTACCAAGGAAATCCAAAATAGTGAAAACAGATTTAGTTTAGTTCTCTTGCTCACACATTGGGATGGTTTGACTCTCTTTACTTCTATAAGTTAGATATCAGCAATAGGTTAGTGTTTATTCAAAATTTTTTCTTAGCATAACTATTTAAATGGTTAATTAGGATATGGTGTGATTCAACATTACATGTTGTTTTCTTCATTACTACAGTAGAGTAGCTTTCTTAGAATAAATTTGTTCTTCATCCATCAAAGAATCAAGCTTCTTCTGACTCTATAGAAGTCTAGCTTGGAACCCCTAGGGTCTCTTTCCAGATGAACAGTGACAATAGGGAGGACCTTAAATTTTACTTGTGCATATAGCACTGTCACCTAAAAGTTTGTACCAAACGTAGGTTTATAAGTAAAGTTGGTAGCCTAGTAGTTGCAGCATCCTTGCTACAATACTAGCGCTCATCACAATTCCTATAAATCATTTTTTTATGACTAGAAGATGATATGTGCCAATGTATTTGATCTTTATGAGAGTTATATAGACCTATATTATCTTCTATTGATGCTAGAGTACATTCCATCATTGCCCACACCTAATCAACATCAGATTTAACTGTATAATTTCCCATCTCTAAAACAAGGGCTAAATTACTTCTCCAAGTTGATTCACGAAAGAGAAGTGACCTACTATTGGGTATGGGTTGTAAAATTGCATCAGTCTGATCTCTAGCCCCAAATCTGTCAAGGGGAGAGCCAGGTGAAAACTGCTAAAAGCCTCTTCCTGGTGCAGACCAATTGTCGTGTAAATCCTGTACACGCTCCTGAAGTATGTGTTGACCTGAGAGAGTTTTTGTCCATATAATGGATACTTGGGATGTAGACCCAAATACTTTAGTTTTCCTAAATGAAGCCCTTGCTACATCTAGCAATCTAGGAGATGAATTTGGAGTGCTTCATCACAAATTCCTTCTGTGAATTGTTCTTACATGAGTTGGCCTTGTCTTTAAGAGAGGAGCAGAAGAAGAAGGTGGTTATAAATTGAGCTCTAATTTTATTCTTTCTACAACCATCCCAATTGGAGCATATTCCACAAATCCTCTAATTCCTAAGCTTCATCCCCATTGTCAAAATCAAGCACAAATCATGTGTGCTAGACTGTCCAGACATAGATGTTTGATAACCTAGAAAATAGCAATCGCTTTTAGGGATAGCCCTTTCAAGGCCAACACAATATGTATGATATGTTGAATCATAGCGATCACACAATAATAAAAGACCACCATCACCAGCCTCATTACAATCTAAGCAAACTATATTTACATAAGGATCAAGAAATCTCATCACTTCTTCTTCTTAAGGTTGATATACATGCCAAACATAACCAAATCATAGAAGAAAACTATCCTTCAAATGCAGAACCAACTGCTTAAACTTGAACCCCATGTATGAAAATAGATAATTGTGCTTCGCAGGAAAGATAGTAAGATAAATGCAACAAAATATCTTTAAGAAATCCAACAAGGTGTTGCAGCTGGAAACTGATATCACCAAATTGTAAATCACCAACAAACACAAGGATTGATAGAATAAAGGATGAAATAAAATGAACTAGACCGAAGGGAACTCAAATGTATATGTATTTAAAGATGAACTTATAAATTCAAAGGACCCTGATAAATAAAGATTACTGTTGCAAATAGAACATAAACTACTCGAAAGAGT
Organism: Pinus taeda; assembly: GCA_000404065.3. Taxonomy (NCBI): domain Eukaryota; kingdom Viridiplantae; phylum Streptophyta; class Pinopsida; order Pinales; family Pinaceae; genus Pinus; species Pinus taeda. The sequence continues at coordinate 9,769 of APFE030976204.1, forward strand.
TATTGGGAAAATAACTAATTCTAGCATTCAAACAAGGGCATAAACATGTTGTCAAATGGAAAAGTTGAAAGCAGTTAAAAACATCAGGGGCATGTTGTAAATCCAATTCCTATCATGGAAATCAAGAAAACTACCATCGGAATTTCAAGCTTGGATCCACTTCTCTTATAACTGCACCAAATTGTGCCAATGATAAATAAATTGTAACTTCAACAATATTTTAAAACAAAGGCTATTTGCCGGACATTAGAATGAGCGATGCAGGAGCATCCCCAGTCCATTAGTGTTCTTGCATCACCAAAAACGTGTTTAAATTCCAGCATCTTGTTCATGTTTAATCATGAATTTCTGCTTGTGAGACTTACATGAGCCCACAAGAGATAACTCTTAGTTTAACCAACTCCCACTTTAAACATGACATTTATAAAAATAGTTGGAAGGAAAGGCAAGATACAATGTACTTAGTTTATTCACCCATTATAGTGGAACCACAGTAAAAACAAGAGGAGTTGAGATGATGGATTGCTGCTACTGGAGAAATAAGACAAAAGCAAAGAGATAGCAATTTAACAGAAATACAGCAGGGTGCGATGGCATGGCATCATAGATCTTGTTGTTTGTAGAAACATCGTGCAGAATGATGAAACAAAAATCAACTCAAGCAATAATTAAGACATTCATTGCAAAGGAGGAGATCACTTAGAAAGAAATTTTAACATAGACCAGAAATCACTAGGCTAAAGCGGAAGAATTTGTTGAGGAAAACAAATTAAGAGAAGCAATAGACTCTCTCAAGAGGAAGGCATCGACTTCCACAAATGAAATTGGGAACAATAATAGAGAAATATTATGCTTGGAGAAGTTGAGGCATATCATTGGGAAATTGAGGAAGATCACGCCACTAAAATTGAAGGAGATTGTTAAGGAATAATCAATGAGTAGCAAGGGTAAATTCTTGGAAAGAAAACTAGCATGGAATCTATGCCTAAACAAGAAACCGTGCATCCCATTGTTGTGTGAGAAATAGAGTATTTATTTTTATTCGTCCTTTCTTAATCTCGTGCATGAGGAGCAATTTTGCTACAGAGTGAATGCAATTAAATAGCATCACTGTTATTTCACTGATTTAATTGAATGTTAGAATACAAGTTCAATGATAAAATCCTCACGTGGAATTGTTTGGCTTCTCTTTAGTGATGTACATTGATTGTGATTGACACCATGCACTCAGATGGGTAGTAAATTTTATTTCTTACCTACCTATAGAAAATTAGTATGCATTTGTGCAGTTTTTGCACTTTCCAGCACCCATCAATTAGTATTAAAGCATGAATAACCTGTAATGAGGAAAATCTAACAAAGGAGGGAGAAACAAAATTAGGCATTTCTTGTCTGTCAAGAAAAACCCACCAGCACTAAGGTTTGTAGGGTTTCTCTAATTTTGGGAATGGGAAGGTTTAAGTTTATTGTATTTCTTCTTCTTCTGATTGATTTGTGTTACTTCGTATTGGTTGAATAACAGACCCTTGTTTCAACTTATCATAATGGTCCGCTGCTCGATAGCAGTCCTACTGTGGATATTCCCTTGATTTGGCATGGTAGATTCATTGTTGCTTAGCATTCCATTGTGGCAGATTTTGTTTAGTCCTTGGAAGCCAGCAAGACCATAGAACCCTCTTTGTACAACTAGTGTAAAATCACTCAGATATATCGTGGTTACTCCAATAAGGCCATCGCCATGGCAAATACAAGGCTAAGAAAACAGAAGTTGGATGCTGGTTATTCCCTCAGCTTATCTCTGAAGCAGAGCCAAATTATAGCTCTGGTGCAAGGGGAAATTGCTTCGAAAGCTCTGTTGGAGAATGGAAATGTCGTGTATTTGGTACTCACATCTGATGATGTTACTCTAGAGGGCTTTTGTATTCTCCACAACTGCAATTGAGCACAATCATTGGGAAAGAAGATCCTTGGATCGGTTGAGGCATATCACTGGGAAATTGAGGAAAATCACTCGACTGATAATGAAGGGGATTGTTAAGGAATAAACACTAAGTAGCAAGAAGGGTAAACTCCTGGAAAGAGAACTAGCATGGAATCTATGCCTAAACAAGAAACCGTCCAACCCATTGTTCTATGAGAAACAGAGTATTTCTTTTTATTTATCCTTTCTTAATCCCGTGGATGAAGATCAATTTCTGCTGCAAAGTGAATGCAATTGAGTAGCATCACTATCATTTCACTAATTTACTTGAATGTTATAATACAAGTTTCATGATAAAGTTGTCAAGTGGAATTGTTTGGCCTTTGTTTAACGAAATACATTGATTGTGATTGACACCATCCACTGATATGGGTAGAAAATTTTATTTCTTATCTATAGGTTTTGCATTTTCCAGCACCCATCAATTGGTATTAAAGTAGGAAGAACCTGCAGTGAGGCAAATCCAACAAAGAACATTTTTTTCTCCCTCCTTTGTTGCAAATCCAACAAAGAAGATTTTTTTCTCCCTCCTTTGTTACAAATCCAACAAAGAAGATTTAGCGGAGAGAAGCATCTCCAGGATAAGAACTAACAATATGATGTCCAGAAGCCTCTTGTGAAAAGAGAAAAAACATGGTATGTGGAGGAGTGGATGTGAATTGGATAAGCATATATCGAAGAAATGCAAATATTACAGAGATGTTGAGAACAATTACTACAACACTAAAACCATAGAATTAGCCCAGCTAGAGAAATTATAGCCAAAGTAAATGATGGAAATGAGCATGAAGGGCAACAAGGAAGCCTGTGAGGAACCTTGAGAGAAGAACTAGAGGACTCTCTATTAAAATAAAAATGTGATAGAAAACTTCAGGCTGCTAACTCCATTGTCCATCTAGTGAAAGATCATTTGTTTATATAGATAGTCTAGGAAGGCCCATCGATATATATACATATACATATACATATACATATATATATGTATATGTATATATCTATATACATATATATATATATATATATACACACACACCATTGCGAGACAACTTAAAGACTAGAAATTAGAAGTTTGACATAAGAATGTCAATTGGAGCCCTATAAAGCTGGTGGCTTAATTTAGCAGCCTTCACTAGAAAATTTCTTCCACATAACAGATCCATGGAAGGTGGAATAAAACAAAAATAACCCGAGACGTATGAGGATCATTATTTGAAGGAATAATTATCTATTCACACCGTGGGATAATTAGTTATGGATCTAGTGATTAGTAGAAAATCTATGTTCTAACCAATTTTACAGCTCTCTTTCACTTTCTTGTTCTTGTACATAAGTTTGTGCACAACAACACCAAGGCACTTCTTCAGATTATTCACCAAGTATTAAGTGTTTTTTTTTTGTATCGTCAAAAGACCTATTATGTCTTGTTCGAAGCATAGACTTGAAAAACAATAATGTGAAGACAAGAAGTTCACCATGTTGTTTTCTCTGTAGCTATCATCTAGGAACAACTACAGGTCTGGGAGGAAGACTTATAAAAAAAAAGGCAGTGAAATTACTCACTATCCTTTGCAAAAATTAATCTTCAATTTAGCAACTGCTTAGCTCCAATATAATAAAGGCTATCAATTATACTCATGAAGAGATTGTGTTTCAAGGATGCTTATGGACAGTAAGACAATATTCCCACATACCCTTATGTGTGATCTATTGTCAAACAAATATCTTACTAACAATGGATCATGTGATCAAGTGAAATAGTGATAATGTTAATGATGAAGCGAGTGATCTAGTAAAATATGAACTATGATTGATCTTTGATTATATGGTTGTGATCTTAATTCCCTATTCCACAACTAATTGTTGAGCAATTTTAGACAGATAAGTATTCCTAAATGTATATATGAATTGTATTGAATTATTACTATTTTTTTATGGTTTAATTCATGGCTGGATTAATTTTTAGGTTGCCTCTCTAACTGCAATCTATGGATTCGTGAATAATGGAATGGTTGTGTGTATTTAGGTTGCATAAATCTCTAGTTTCATTCTTGACAATAATAAATAATTAATAACAGAAACAATTCAGTTCGGTTACTTCATAAATTTGTGTGAATTTGGGTTTAGTTTTTGTGTGAATTACTCACTTCAGTTACTTCGTAAATTTGTGGGAATTTGGGTTCAGTTTTTGTATGGATTATTCAATTTAGTTACTTCATAAATTTGTGTGAATTTGGGTGGTAAATTGAAGAAATGCATCCTAAAAGTGCATAGAAGTTACATGCATGGACCAATACCATGTAGCTATGTTTGACATGCAGCCCTGAAAATTTAGCAAGTTCTCAAAATCTAACCAAGATGATTGTGTCAAGCTCTATGCACAACTAAAACCAACATGCACCTATAAATGGAACCAACATGATGGAATATGACACATACATTAGATGTCCAATGATCCAAACGACATTTGAATGCATTCACCAATTTTAAGAGCTTTAGTAGGTGACATCGACATATGTAGAGCATCTAGCTCGGCGAGCATAGGGTTTGTGAGAAAGAGTGAGTAGATCGCAGAGTATTGGCTTATTTCAATCTTTACAAAAAATTTAAGTAATTTTTAGCTAAGACAAGTTTTAAAATAAAATCTACTAATTTTCATAATTTAAGGGTGATTTCAATGATCCAGAAATAGAGAATGAATAAAAGGAATAGGAGCTTAATGATGATGACATCATCGCAGGGATTCTATAATGTCATTTTTATTCCATTGGAGTCGAGTGAGGTGTGTAGTATTCTCATAACAACCTTGGTGACCACAATGTTAGACATTTTGAACATCTAAGCCTCTCATTTGCATCTTCTGCCTCTGCTTCTTTATTATGATAAATGGCCTCCCAAATTCATGAAATTCCAATGCTATCTCCTACAAAGAGTGACACAAAGATTAAAGCATAAACTTAAAAGAAAGGATGAAAAGAATAGTGAATTTTTGACCAAAGACCTGAGGTGTGTGTACTCCTCCCTGTGTGGAAGAAGACTAAATGTGGGGTCAAAATGCAGTGAGGTTAGAAATGAAACATACCCGATCACCATTAATGGACTGAAGATCCAATGGTGTGTTTCCATATCACTACTAGTAAAACCTTAATTCACAACTCTCTTCAGTCTTGTTTTCCCTCCTGCCCCATGAAAAGTGAAAATGTGCTACTCGTTTTCGCTCGACCCTATGAAAAGTGAAAATATACTACTTGTTTTAATCTCGTTTTCCCTCCAGACCTATGAAAAGTGAAAATGTGCTACTCATTTTCCATCTTCCCCTATGAAAGGTGAAAATATACTACTTGTTTTAGAACGTAAATGAAGATTGGATTTGGGAGGGAAATGTTAAAATTTTCCTCCATAAAAAACAATAAATACAATATTTATAGATTATAGAGTAGATGTGTAGGTGAAACATAAGTATTTAAATAATTCTAAACATGGGTTTAGTTAAATAATAATAATAATAATAATAATAATAATAATAATAGTCAAAAGTATGGGGATAGTATGGGGATGAGTGAAAAAATCTAAATGTTGGCTCAATTAATAATAAAATTCAATTTGTTATGTTTTGATTTTGTTATTAACTTGTGAATATGTTTCGTTACAACATCATGAGCCAATACCATGGCTTATCAATACCTCAAGCCCAAAAACTATAACTTATTTCACGACCATAATATTTTATAAAAATATGACAAGATTCTTAACCATGGATATTCACCCCCCACTTTACAATGGATATTATTAACTTGTAAAAATTTGGCTTTGTTATAATACCATGGGCCAATAGTATGGCTTATCAATACCACATGCTCTAAGATTCTTAATCATAGATATTCACCCCCGCTTTGTCGTTGATATTATGAACTTGTGAATAGTCTTTGTTACAATAGCATGGGTTAATACCATGGCTTATCAATACCACATGCCAAAAAAATCATATCTTATTTCACAATCTAAATATTTTTATAACATTATGAAAATATTATTAACCATCGATATTCACCCCCACTTTACCATGGATATTATTAACTTGTAAATAAGCTTTCTTACATTACCATGGGCCAATACCATGGCTTATCAATACCACATGCCCAAAAACCATAACTTAGTTAACAATAAAAATATTTTAATTTAATTTAATTTTATAACATTTTTTATTTGAAGCTATTAGGAAAAGGGTTGTAATTAGTTTTGAGATATATATAAACCCTCTATCCTCACGACTACTAAAATTATTCCCATATAAATTAAATTAAGGTTTTAGTAAAATAAAAAATGAGAATACTTTTATATTTAAAGATGTGGAATTTATCTAATACAAATATTAGTAAGAACCAACTTAGATATATCTTAACTAAGGATCCAAGTGATGATAGCAAGAAAAGTGAAGGGAAGAGAGGGGGAGGAGATAGTGACAAAGATGGAGGGTGGAGAGAGTGAGAGAGTGATGGGGGGAGACAGAGAGAAGGAGGTAGGAAGAGAGAGAGGAGAAAGAGAGAAGAAGAGAGTAGTGGAGAGAGATATGGAGTTGGAGGGGGAGAGAGAAGAAGAGAGGGGGGGAGAGGGAGATATGGAGTTGGAGGGGGAGAGAGGGGGAGGAAATAACTAAGGCATAGGGAGATAGAGGTGGAGAAAAGAGGGAGTGACAAGGGATAGATGGATAGAGAGAGAGGGAGGAAAAATATAAGGCATAGGGAGATAGAGGTGGAGAGAGAGAGGGAGTGACAAGGGATTGATGGATAGAGAGAGGGAGAGAAGAGAGGAGGGAAGAGAGAGAATAGGTGGGGATAAAGATAGGGAGTGAAGGGAAAGAGAGAGAGAGGGAGGCACTGAGATGGAGGGGGGAGAGAGAGAGTGATGGGGGGATAGAGGGAGGTGAGAGAGAAAGGGAGAGAGAGTAATAAGAGAGAGGAGATAGAGATGAAGTTGGAGAGCGAGAGAGAGGGAAGGAAGAAGAAAGACATAGGGGGAGAAAGGTAGAGAGAGAGAGGGAGTGACAAGGGAGTGATTGAGAGAGGAGAGATAGAGGGAAGAGAGAGGTAGAGAGGTAGAGGGAGGGAGAGAGATAGATATGGAGAGAGATTGTGTATGTTTGGGAGGTGAGATAGGGAGAGAAAATATGAAAGATAGACATAGATACACATATAGATATTATATAGTATTATATAACCAGCCTACATCCATCTTAAGCTGGATCTATCAAGCACCAAAAAAGAGGTTTTCACATCAAGAGATTGGATCCCTCTCGGTGCTTTACAGATACCAGTTAAGATGGATCTAGGATGGTTTAATAAGTTTGTAGTTGTATTTGACAAACTAACTCTTTTTTTAAGGATGTGTTTGAAAACATTTTTTTCCATATTTGGTGTATTTAGCCTAATAATAATAATAATCAAATTTTAATTTAATTTTAAGCTTAATTTTTTAATGCAATGATTTTGTTGTTAGTTTATAGAGATAGACATGTTATAATTTTGGAATTTGAAAAGGAAACACGTGCTCTTAAGTTGATTGTATTGAAAACATTTAAGTGTAAGAAAGAAACATGCCCTCTTAACTTTGTTGTATTAAAAACATAAATGTTCTTGTACACTAGGTGGGTGCAAACAAGAAAGAGTATATGGTAAGTGGATTAAATAGTTAAAAACAAGTGTTAGTTAAGGAGAAAGTTACAAAAATCTAAAAAATAGGCTATATTGAGTTAGGATATTACTAATTTGGGACATCTAAAGTTGAATGTACATTTTATGGAGGTGTAGTTAAGCCCTTGGGTGTAGGGCACATCTTATGCGTATCTTAGACTTTTGGTTATGTTAGTGGTGTCAACAAGAGGTGGAGAGTCCAACCAATGAGTAGGCAAAGTTTTTCATTTACAAGGTTGGCATCAATCAAGTATCCTCCCTCTCTACCCAACTCTAAGATGAGGAGTGTGGATAATGGACTTGTTATTGTACTAAGTTGTTGTGTTGGCTTGTTGGCGCTTGACCCAGGTTCGAAGGTGATTTAGCCAAAAAAATCCTCGTACTACTGGCCCTTTCAACAACAATCTGCAGAGAACGGACTGAGGTCTCACCGAAAGTAGTATGGGAGGGTGCTAGAACTAGGTTTCTGCACCCTAGAGATGTCTGATGAGTTCAAGTGGTCCATGGTTCTACCCTACACACACGTCACTATGCGCACTTACTCATATCTTGTAGCCTGTGATGCTGCCTTCACGTAGCCCTACTTGTGGGCTGAATAATGTTATTACCCAATTCCTTACTAGTAATCTAATATTAGTTGACTAACTTAGCTTATCTATATGCTTTCAGTTATACTTAACAATATTCACAGTTCATACAAGTGCACAAAGTAAATAAACAGTATAATCTCAATTCATATCCAACAGATAATAACCCAAGAATAGATACACAGAATTCAGATAAATCTTCTCTTTATGATTCTCTTCCTTTGGTTATAGACTCTATTCCACCCTATGCACCTAGCTGCATAGCCTATTCCTACTTTACGACCCAAGACACACTTAGACACTTGCTCTGTGATTCTATATCATACTTTTCTCCTAGTTAACTCTCTTTTACACTTAGAGCTTCACTCTATTTATACAATCCCATGGTCCGCGGACCATGGGTAGGCCAACATTACATTCAAAACTAGGGCAGACAACCCTATGACTCTAACATATATTTCACGCCCACAATTTGCGGAGCTTTACAACAATATCAACTCAAACCTTGGGCTTTGAGCCCCAAAACATGCTGTGGGGGGATTCCATGCCTAGCGGACACCCAACGGAAACATAGTGACTCACCCTCAAGTCACTATATCTGTACGATGATATTAGCGCAGAGTCCCTCCAACTATCCTCAAATTGTGCTGAAGTCAGCAACACACTGAGATGCTACTTTCTGAACCTGCTGCATTCGTTCTTCTGAGAGATCTATGTCTGAATTGTTTCCTTACATCTGTAGCAGAATCGGTTGTGTATGTTTATAGTCTCGTGCCTCTGTCCAGCTCGTCGAAGCGCAAATACTGTGCTTGTACTGGCTAGTCATGCAGTCGACACACTCGTGTAGGGCTTCAAGCAACTCCCATTTACTTTTCCTAGAAGGGTTCTCCATTTAGTTTAACTAGTTTGTCCGTGCCTCTATCTATGACCTCCGTAACCATGTATGGTCCCACCCAATGCATTCTGAATTTTCCTAGAATTGTTTCAAACTTACTGTTATAAAACAACACTAAGTCATTTACCTTGAAGGTGCATAACTTGATATGGCAGTCGTGCCAAGATTTTTCATGCTGCTTTTGTACCTGCTGATGAAGCCTAACCAAAAACCATTATTCCTCAAGTTCTTCCAATTGTGCGAGCCTTTCCTCCAAAGCTTCATGGTCCGTCATCCATGTGAGCACTGCTATTCATAGACTAGGTACGATATATTCCATCGGCATGACAACTTCCATGCCATAAACTAACCGGAATGGTGTTTGTCCCGTCAGTTTCTTGCATGTTTTCCTGTAAGCCCATAACATGGCAGGTACACATAGGTCCCAATTGTTTCGCTGCACATTGCACACTTTTCTTACTGCAGTCTCTATTATTTTGTAGAAAGCTTCTACAGTCCCATTTTCTTGTGGGTGGTATGGTGTACTTTTCTGATGATACACTTGGAATTATTCGGCGAGTGTGTTGAAGGTTTCATTCAGGAAATGTGTTCCATGATCACTCATTAAGATTTTCAGACAACCAATCGGTTCAACATTTTTTCGAACAAAAACCTTGAAGCTATAGCTGCCATGTACTGTTTGACTAACTGTGCCTCCACCCATTATGTCAGGTACTCCATTGGGGTGATGATGTAGCACGTGCCCATCTTTCCGTGAGGTTTGATCAGTCCCACAAAGCCGATTTCCCATTTTTCAAATGACTATAGGGTCATTTATGGATTTAATGGAATTTCGTCCCTCCACGATGATTTTCCAGTCCTTTGACATATATCACAAGACATAAAGTAGGATTTTTAATCCTAGTGAAGGGTTGGCAAACATAACCCTATGCAAAGAATCTTTTGCATCATCACACATCCTGCATGGTGTCCTCCTATAGTGCCCCCATATGCTTCCGCGAGGATTTGACTTCGTTCAAATTCAAGTACGTATCTTTGCAATATCTCATCATTTCCCATTTTGTATAGGTGCCCCGCGATGACAGAAAAATCCATTGCGTGCACCACCAATTCCTTCTTCTGCTGGATGGAATATTTCTTCAGTGTGGTCCCAGTGGTCAGAAAGTGGATTATATCTTCAAAGTGTCCGTCCATGACGCTCATAGAAGAAAGTTGAGTGTTAGGTAGTCCCTCCTCCATATCAGTGGGTTCCTCACCCTTCTCAATGCAAAACAAGTGATATTGTCCGATGTTCAAGCATCCCAGCTTTACTATGACCTCAAAATCATATTCCTAGAACAATAAGAGCCACTTGCATGTGCACCCCCTAACACAGGCTTATCGACTAGGTATTTCAATGTGGAATGGTCGATATACAACTTGAAATGCCCTCCGAGCAAATAGTATCAATATTTTTGAAGTGCGTACACCATTGTCGACCCCTCACACTCGGTGCTGGAATAGTTCTTCTTTGCTTTAGATAACCTCCAACTTGCAAGTGTGACAAGGTGATCCAAGCCTTGCCGGCCCTCCTGTGTGAGCATTGCTCCCAGTGCATTACATGATGCATCAAACATGAACACGAAACTCCACATCCCATTTTGGGAAGACCAGGATTGGAGCAGAGGCCAATTTCACCTTCAAGACATCCAAACTTTTCATGCAATCGTCATTCCAGCAAAATGTAACATCATTTTTCAATACTTTTTCCATCGGCACAGTGATTTGGGTATATATTTTGATAAAATTTCTATAGTACCTGGTATTTCCCAAGGTAGTGCGTATTTGTTTAACACTTCATGGTGCTTCCAAATTTAGAATAATGAAAATCTTCGTACGGTCCACCACTAGTCCCCGTTTGCAGACCACATGCCCCAACTAGTTTCCAAAGGGAACGAGGAATGTGCACTTCTTAAGGTTCAACGCAATATGGTGTCAGTTGCAAGTATCCAACATCAAGTGTAAACATGCTACGTGGTGCTTAGCTAATCCGAAGAAAATCTAATAATCCAGATAGACCTCCAAGAACTTGTGGATGTATTCTTTGAATGCGGCAACAATGATGCACGAAAATATGGATGGTGCATTCTTCAATCCAAACAGCATAATGGTGTGTTAAAAGCAGCACCATTCCATTGCGAAGGTCATTTTTCTCCTGTCTTCTGACACGATCTTGATCTGGTGGTACCCCAAGAACCCATCCATGAATGAGTATGCTTCTTGTCCACCAACATTTTCCAATACTTCATCTGTGAATGGTGTCAGGAATGGGTCATGTACACAAGCGTCATTTATCTTCCTGAGCTCCACGCATATTTTTATTTCTCCCTTCTGCTTTTTCTCCTGTACTACCATAGGACTCACCTAGTCAGATTCTTCCACTGGCTCATTAATTTTGCCTCTGAGCATTTTGTCTAATTCTATGCAGACCTTTTCCTTATATTTTGGATTCAAGCAGTATTTCCTCTGCTTAACCCGCTTCGTGTCAAGTTTTAGGGTGATCTTCATCATCCCTAAATCACCAATGATCCCTTTTGAATCTATAATTTCGGTCGATAATAAGTCTTGGTATTCATGTAGTAACCCAACAACCTTATCTACCATGGCATCATTCCAATAGTCTCCAAACATTGCATACTTTGGTTCTGCCTCCATTACAATGTTTACCTGCTTCATTTTTAGTGGCGCGGTGATGTTAGGATCTTGAATCAGTGATCCTCAAACCTTGCGATAGCCTTTTGTTTCTAGAATGTTAATATTTCATGGGTCCTCATCATCCTCCTCAACATTTACATTGTAACACTCCAACGCGTAGCTCAGCTATGTCACCCATTCCAGCTAAAGCACTTCCATTGGTTCTTGGGGTATTTTGAAGATACCTGCTTTTACTGCTTGTAGCGCATCATCAACACTATCCCACCAATGATATTCAAATGTGAAGGTTAGCAGGAATGCTTGCGCAATATGTCCCATGTTCTCATTCCATGGTGGAGCTCCGACTCAGTATACCAATTCACGGGTATGACATCCAGAGTATGACAGAACAAATGCATGCATTCAGGTTGTAGCTCTTCCTTGTAGACCTTAGTCCATTTTGCGAGGTGTGTACATGGATCATCCCATCCATCATACTTTTCTACTAGCCACATCTACGATTTCCCAAATCATAGGCGCATCATCCTTCTACATTAGCTCCAATCCTCAAAACTTCTTTGATGTGTACCCCACCATCTTGTAGGCATAGCGTGTAGTGGCCATTTCAGATTGTCAAAACACTGCTCTTCTGGCACTTCTCTTTCAAATTTGTTCAGGAATTCATCCACTGCTGTCAACCATCATACATAGGTAGATCTCTTACCTCTATTTTCACACAGTGTAGTGATCTTACCATCATGTTGCAATTGAGCGTGGTTACCCCGTGTGACTGGTTATGCCATCATTCTATTACCCCATCTGAATCTAATGTGCAGGAGCTTTCACGCTCCCATGAAATCCTACCATCGGTTGTAGGATTTACCCAATCCTATTCTCGAGTAGTTATCTTGTAGATACGATCTAGCTCATCATTGTTCACTAGCTTTGTGTAGTACGATCCTTCCATAGGGTCTAAAGGTACCACTACGCACTGTGCCTTTTTCTCAAAAATCATTTTTTGCTTCTTCATGTTTATCACTTCGTTCATATCAATGGCCCAATCTATTCCCAGTAGTGTGGGATAGGGATTGCTATCATCGATAATCTCTATCACTTCGAAATCTGCAAACGTGCTTGCACCTTCGATGTCTACTGTTATTCCATGCAATCTTCCCATCAGTAGGATCTTCTGTTGGTTTTCCATTCGTAATTGAATAGGGGACCATTGCAACGCATGCCTACCCATGAGCTCCCATGTCTGCTTTGGCAGTACATTCACGTTTGATCCTAAATCCAAAATCACTTTATCCATTTCATACTCTTCTATTTGCACATTCAATCTCATTTCTCTTCCGATTTGCGATGTGTGCTTCCCAAGCTTCTGGGCTACGCATGGTTCTCCTGACCCTGCGCACCTATTGATTAGTTCTTGTAGTCCTTTCATAGCCTTGCTGTCACATAGCGGCATCATGCACGTCTCTAGAAAGGGAGTGAGCATTGAAGGATCCATCTCTGGCTCTAGTTGACCCTTACTACCTGAAGTGGTGGCCTTCGTGAAGCTCTTCTTAGCATTCATGAATGTCTCCTTCATGTGATCCAAATCAAATTCAGGTTCCTTTGTAGGAGCCTTACAAACCCACACACTTTCTTTGGGTTGCTTACCTTTTTCATCTCCGGTTGTGATACCGCTTCGAAGTATGATGTCTACATTCGGGTCCTCTTCACATAGCTAAGACCTCATCATTTGCAAATTCTATGTTAAGGGAGGCTAGAGTATTCCTTTATCGCGCAACCTCATTATCAATGTAGGGTAGTCCTCCATCTCATGATCAAAATAGGTACAATATAAACATTATGCTCTCATTGGATTTGTATAATTATGGGCATAATGCCCTGGCCCTCCGCAATTGTAACAAACCAACTGTCCACAACCCCTTTATGGTCCCATTCCACCTCGACCTCGTCAGTGACACTGAAATCCAATGCACTCCATCCCAACATTTGGATTGAGGGCTCATGTTTTGATCTACACTTTGTAGGTAGGAGTATGATCCATCATCAGTTCATAACCTCTACAGGTGCACTCATCATGGCCTACCGACCTATAGAAATTACAGAATAATTGTTGGGATGTCTACATATACTTCTGTAATAGATGACAATTATCCATAGCATGTTTTCCTCCTATCTGACAAATCACACACCATAATGCAGGTGCCACGCTCAGTCCTTCTTGTGGCTCTGGTCTTAATGGCATCGGCCCTCCTCCCGCCAAGTAGTTTGTGAAGAATAGACAATGGTCCTTGTCATGCCCCTGGCCTTTGCATTTTATGCCCCATACCTCCTCACATGCCTCTAGTTGATTTGTCTTATCCTATTTCAAACTTTGCATTTCTAGACACAAATTTTGCAGTTGCGCATGTATTTGTTGGACTCCCAAGCTAGCATCTTGTATTAGGGTCTCATGTAGTCTCATTGCAATCTACAAAGCTTCGGTCTGGGTGAATAACTTTTATAGTGATAGCATTGTCCTTAAATGCAGCGTTAGTGACGCTACAAACCATACGTGGTGTTGTCCATCCATCAAGGCCATGTTGGCTTCGTGAATCATACTCTTCAGTCTCTGATCTAGATCCCATGGGGTCTCTCCTAGAAGCATCGCGATTTCCTTAAACTGGATAATCAATTGTGTCTCTGATTTTGGCTTGCTAAATTCCTTGTTTAGCACAACCTGGATATCTGTGATTCCCACGTTTGGATGGTCACTAGAATGCTTAATGTACCATGTTAGTGTGCGATCCTGCAACACACTTACCAGCGTTGCCTTCTTTATATTGTCTTCCACAACTCCTTGTGCTTCCACACGACCTTTACCATGAACCAAAATTGGTCTAGATCTTTGTTCCCTACTCCTTTGAATAGAAAAGACTTTATCGTGTTTTCCATATTGAACTGTGGTGGTTGAGGAGGTGGTGTGGGCAGAGATGGGGGTGAAGATGGTGAAACTAGAGGTGGTGTAGGTGGAGGTGGTATGCACAGAATTCACTACCTTATCAGACTGATTACACTTCTTGCTGAAACTTTTGTGAGCTCTTCCTCGCTTTCTCACCAAGGTAAAATCAAGGGACTATTCTATATCTCTATACTTCCTTTTCTTCTATAGATTCTTCCACTTCACTTAGCCCCAAACATCAATTTATTCACATAACCCATTTTTTATAGAGTAGCATTTTAATCCAAGTGTTCAAAGATTTAATGTACTTAGCTCGTGGTCCTTTGAGGAAGCATTGTTCTTCCTTGTTGTAGCTGACTATTGTGTCTACCGCGAACTCGATGAGAAACCCTCCTATAATTCGATTGGGCCAATGGTCCACAGTGTGCGCAATCTTATCTTCTAATGATTGTAGTCTACGCAGCAATTCTAGAGTCCACACAATCAGTTTGTCAAGCCTACACCTTCACTGACTATCTGTTATCTTCGCAATCCACTCATACAACTCGGAGGGGAAGGATGCGAAGATTTTTTTTTGGATTTCCATATGTAAGTAGCGCTCTAACCATTGTTCCTTTGATACTCATAGATTCTTGTTTTCCTATGCCATGAACTCGTGAATTTTTCTGTCAAACCACCCTTTAATTTCTTTCGTCGTCAGATTCCAATGACATGACATTAGACATCCCTTATGCAGATCCTGATCTCGACAATGAAACCATTTGTTGGCTTGTTAGGGCCTGACCCAAGTTTGGAGGTGATTTAGCCAAACAAATCCTAGTACTACTGGCCCTTTCGGCAGCAGTCCATAGAGCATGGACTGAGGTCTCACCTAAAGTAGTATGGGAGGGTGCTAGAACTAAGTTTCCATGCCCTAGAGATGTCTAATGGGTTCAAGTGGTCTGTGGTTCGACCCTACGCGCACGTCACTACACGAACTTACCCGTACCTCGCAGCCTGTGATGCTTCCTTCATGTAACCCTACGCAGGGGTAGAATAATGTTATTACCCAATTCCGTACTAGTGATCTAATATTAGTTGATTAACTTAGGTTGTTTGTATGCTTTCAGTTATATTTAAAAATATTCACAGTTCATACAAGTGTGCGGAGTAAATAAATAGTGTAATTGTAATTCATATCCAACATATAATAACCCAAGAACAAATAAAAAGAATTCAAATAAATATTCTGTTTAATATTCTCTTCCTTTGGCTACATACTCTATTTTGCCCTGCGCATTGAGCTGTAGGGGTCCGCGCACTCAGCTGCAGACTCTACTAGGCCTCTGCGCACTTAGCTGCAGAGCCTAATCCTACTCTATGACCCAAGACACACTTAGAGACTTGCTTTGTACTTCTATCTCATAATTTTCTCTTACTTAACTATCTTTTACACTTAGATCTTTACTCTATTTATACTATCCCATGGTTTGTGGACCATGGGTAGGTTGACATTACACTCAAATCTATGGCAGACATCCCTATGACTCTAACATATATTTTGTGCCTACAATTCATGGAGATTTACAATAATATCAACTCAAACCTCGAGCTTTGAGCACCAAAACCTGTTGTGGGGGGATTGCATGCCCAACAGGTTGCCTCAACCTTCAAATATTTAAAGGAACTATGTGTTTTTCAATTAAATCCTTGTGGTCAAGGAGACGCAAAAGAGGAAGGCCCTATGGCTATTATTATGGGGTTGTAATGACCCTCATCTTGTGGTAAGAATGTAGATATGATGCTAATGGTTCTCATCTTAGTACATTCACGTATATATTGTAAACATTTTCCTATCATCTTGCATTGTATAAATATGATCAATATTTTGTGGTTACCTTGATGTAGATGTTGATGTTCCACTTGCATTATTATGGGAAACAATTATCAGTTATCCTTATGTACATGGGAAGATCATAATTACTCTATGTGGACAAATATAATAGTGAATAGTTTCTAACTAAATCAAAACCCTAACCATCGACCCAATCTACATCAATGAGGATTCAACCAATGATCCTTCCTTAAGTTAACCACTTATAATTATTGATGGCACATTTTTGTAGCTCAATGAACCTTGTATTAACTAGGGGGAGATAAATGGAAGCTCAATGACTTCAAGGTGAGCATAATAACCGAAGTTAAACATATACATAGTAACATATACATACATCTTTATACCAAGGGAATGATAGAAGTATAAGGAACTCTATCAATGCGGGGGTTAAAGAGCACATAACTTGACTCATATAGTTGCAAGAGAAAAAATAATTCAACCCAAGACCTAAGAAGAGACTCATAGACACTCACAGGCATAATATTTATAGGCCTTCATGTAGTCAATGACAGTGGGAAGATATTTTGAAACCTATTAGCACACATGAATAGATTTTTCTCCTCCCTCACACCTTATCGATTCTAGAATAGACCTAAGAAGAGGGAAAATGACATATGGGGAGAAAATGTTAACAAAAATGGCAGGAAAGGGAAAATCAAGTTAGCCAAACCCTAACTAAACATAAGGATGGAGTGAGAAGTAGAAAGAAAAGAGAAATTGAGATAAGGAGAATAGGAAGCAAAAGAGCACAGTGAGAGGAGAGTAAGGGAGAAGGAATTAAGAGTGAACAAGATGAGGAGAGGGCAATCAAAGTCAAGGAAGTCACCGGGTAACTACTCGAAGGGTGTTGCTAAAAGGAGGGTGTCACACTTGGACATCATGGGGTTTGCACCACAAAGATAACAAATTGACTTTTGATGTCAGAGGTAAGCCTCCATCATGTTGTTGAACTGTACATTTGACATTTACTACATCAAACTACCACTTCTCTGCATATAATTAACAATCGAGTTCTCGAGTCTAATGCAATGGGAAAATCACTACCGTGAATCTCTTTAGAGAACTACAATTTCCCAAAGAACTTATAGTCATATATTTGTTGGTTAGTTTTACAATCCAATATTCGAGAACCTTACCTTCATGCTTGTGTCTTAGCCACCTTCCAGCTAATGTGACAAAAACACCTAGTATTATTTTCACACTGAACACTATACAATAAATCTAACCCTAATATCTTAGTGAAGAATAAGTAACTAGCTAGACTGTGGAAGGTTTTTTGGATTGACTATTAGTGAAACTCATTGCACTTAGGTGTGCCAATGCGTGTTGAGTGTTAGCGAGTGCTAGGGAAACAAAAGGGAGCACTAGGTCGAAATGCATGGAAATGAATGAATAAGAGTGTGTGACAGGGAGTGTCAATGAGTTCTAGGTGTGGTAAGACAGGAGTGACATGGTATGCTAAGAAATGCTAATTCATTCTAGCATGCTAGGGCGATATGCAGCCAATATGTGCTAGGTACCAAGGTGTGCCAAATAGTGCTAGGAAGTGTTACAGAGCATTAGGGAAACAGAAGGGAACAATAGGTCAAAATAATGCATGCAAATGAATGATTAAGAGTTTTTGACAGGAAGTGTCATTGATTTCAAGGTGTGTTAAGGAGGGAGTGACAAGGTATTCTAGGTAGTGCTAAGGCATTCTAGAGGCCAAGGAAACATGCCAATATGTGTTAGGTGCTAAGGTGTGCCAATGCATTTAAGGGAGAGTTATGGAGTGTCATGGAAAAACAAGGGAGAACTAGTTTAAGATGCAATGAAATGAATGAATAAGAGTACATGATAGGGTTTGCCAACGAATTCTAGGTGTGCTAAAGAGGGAGTGACAAGGTATGCTAGGCAGTTCAAAGGAATGCTAGAGTTCCAGGGTGACATGCCAAGAAATGAAAAGTCGTAGTGTGTGCCAATGTGTGTCATGGAGTGCCATGAGAACACAAGGGAGGACTAGTTCAAAATACATGGAAATGGATGGATAAGAGTGTGTGATAGGGAGTGTTAGCAAGTTCCAATTGTGTTAAGGAGGGAGTGAAAAGGTTATATGCTAGGAAGTGTCAAGGCATGTTATAGTGTCAGGGCATGTTAGGGAGTGGTAGAGTCTATTAGGGATTGACAAATCATGCCAAGGAATGCATGGGATGATAATGTGTGCCATGTAGTGCCAATGGGTTGTTAGACATCCCAGATGTTATGGCATGTGAAGATGTAAACTATGTTGCTTAGTTGTTTTATGGGCATGGTTTGATGTGATCCTTGACTTGGTAACATGTTAAGTGGGATTAGTTAAGATTGGACATGAGAAGCGTACGATCAGTTATAGGCCATTAGGAGAACAAGGCATAGTCTAGTTGTAGTATATGTAACTTGGTAAAGTTGTTGTAGTCGAGGGAAGACTTCATTGGCTTCCGAAGTCTAAAAGAAAATAGTGTAGTTATGAGGGCGTGATAATTAAGGAGTGCCATGAATTTCCAAGGAATGAAAAGCCATGTTGACATATGCCACATAGTGTCAATGCATGTCGCGGAGTGTTTGGGAGTGTCAAGGAATCAAGAGGGAGAAGTAAGTCAAAGTCCCTGGAAATGAATGAATAAGAGATTATGTTAGGGAGTGTCAGTGAATTCTAGGTGTCCCATGGATGAAGTGTGTTAAGAGAATTTCATATTAGGACTTGTAGGAGGAAGGCCTATAATTATGATAAGAGGATGGAAAACGAAATTTCAAACAAAAGGAGACTTTGGTATAGGAACAACACTATTTTTTCAATGACTTGGTTGGGTTCCCAAGTCACAAAAAAAGTAAGGCTATCTATGAGGGCTAGAGAAGGAAAACCATGTAACTCATCTAACATACTACCTCGTCAGCTGAAGGAGCAAGTCATGAGGGTTGGACAGTCACCCGAAGGTATGCATGTAGAGATTTACATGTCTGCCTACATCCTAGATGCAGTCTGTGCCTGACATGAGTTACCATGCTTAGAGTGGGAATGGTCACTGAAAGAGACTGTTGTGAACACATATTTCAAGTTGTTGTTTAAATGCAGCTTTAGAGGAATAATCACACAACTATCTGACCATTTTTTCACTAGAGTGTACAAGATGATATTCGAATAGGATCCATCCTGCATGTCAAAGGAAGCAATTGAGGCATTGTTAGGCATTGCAGATTGGTATGCCTCACTTTTTGACACTTTCATCTGAATGTTCAGAGCGAAGGAGCCTCCACATGTTCAGCCCAAGTTTACCTTGGACATACTTTTCATGCAGGAAGTATCATATCACATCTCAACAGGACTGACAGCTAGATTGCAACGGAGGAAAAAGGTACCTTGGCCTGCTCTTCCATTACGGATTGGGTTATATGAGATGTGAAGTATCAAGCAAGTGGACGTCGAAGCCTAATAGATGAAGAAGCACCAATTCAACCTTTGAAGCTTCAATCTATATGACTTACATTTCATTGTGAAGGATCACTGCAAGAGATTTTAGTTGAACTGGATCCATGGGGAATTTGATTGGGCCGAGGAGGACTCACATAGGTATTGCTACAGTTCCTCCAAACCCAATGAACAAGTCAGCTTCGCTATGGAGTGGTTACTTAAGAAACATGAATAAACATCACAGGGAGAACCAATAGCAGCAACAGTAGCAGGAGAAGTACTAGAGCCAAGCATATCTGTCCGCAACAAAGGGAAGAGGAAGACTGTCGATTCCGTGGAGGAGAAAATATGCAAGTTTCAAGTAGATCCACTTGTAGAACA
Organism: Pinus taeda; assembly: GCA_000404065.3. Lineage (NCBI taxonomy): Eukaryota > Viridiplantae > Streptophyta > Pinopsida > Pinales > Pinaceae > Pinus > Pinus taeda. The sequence goes on from APFE030976204.1 coordinate 30,229, forward strand.
AGTAGCTATGGCTATTCAGGCAAAGAGGCAGCAGCATGACAAGCTAATCGCATATAGGTAGAGGGATAAAAAGAGAATGGAAGAAGCAGGGGAGGAGATGCATGAGTTGAACGAGCAACTCCGAAAATAACAAGAGTTGCACAAACAGGAGAGGGAAGCACAATAGAAATAGATATAGCAAGGGGCGCAACATGTGTAGACAAATGAAGAAACTCTTATAGAAGTAGTTAATTCAGCTGAATAGCTGGCATCAAGTGAACAGGGTGAACCATCACAGGAGAGAGACTTCTCTCATGAGATAGAACAAGCACTTCAATAGTTGTATGTGGACATGGATGCATAAGAATTGGAACAGGACAATGACCTCATGCCTCGCCACAAAGAGGATGACTCACCCACTTCAATACATCTATATGATGAGGAAGTGTTGAATGACTAAGAAGGCACTAATATCCTTGGTGGTCAATCGGAAGGAGAGATGCACAACATCACTCTTGACAAATCTTATCACAAAGTTGTGTAGTCTCATAGAGTACCAACTCTAGAAGATTAAACATCTCCTGTGAAATTTGAGGTGCGAGTGAACATGACTAACATGCACAAGCATCCAGTTGCCTTGGTTGATGCAACCAAAGTGTATGCTGAAGCCACTAGCTCAAGTGTTCACTTTCTGATAGCTAAGAATGAGAGGATGGTGAAGGAACTACATGTGGCCAAGAAAGGAGGAGACTTGGTGAGAATGACTACCTGAGCTAAACTAAAGAAGGAAATATTAGATGAAGTATTATCCCTTGACATAGTTATGTGAGCATTGTACTCCAAGTTTGGCACTTTGCACAAGGTAGTCATCCATATCAACGGATGGCATCATCGATGTGCTAGAAGACCACACATCTTGATGAATGTGCTTGCTACTATTGAGAACATGCCAACATGGATGATGAAGTACAAGGAAGCTCGATTTCACTTGCCAAAGATGATGAGGGCCAATGTGGTCAAGCTACAAGCATGTATCTAGAGTCAGATCCATAACTATCACTAGCATATAGGATTCCCATGCACGAGTATTCAAGAGCATGGATATTGTAATGCGCATACATGTGATCCCATCACTTGGGACTCTCACCCATGTGAAGACCAAGAAGCCGGTCCAACTAGAGCTTGACTCATACTTCGACGAGTTGATGCACATCGTCATTAGTCCAAACTTACTTATTAGTGCAAAAATCATGCGTAAGTATGTTGTTGGCCTGACCACATTGAAGACAATGATGCACATGCTTTCAGACGAGTTGTACAAAGGAGCCCAAGTAGTGTACTCGGATGCTATGGAGGCAAGGTTTAGGTTTCAGACAGATGTCACAACAGAACACATGGACACTATCAAGGACTATAGATCTTGGCATCAATATGTTAATGTTGATTAGCATGAGGATGTCAAGCAGTTGGACTTCCATAGTTTTCTAAGTTAGAGTGATATCTACTTTGGATTGCTCAAGCCATTTTTGTTCACATGGGTACATGTGCATTGTAATGTTAAGTCATGTCAAGTGTAAGTCAAGTGTTAATAGTGGATGTAACAGTCATAGAGTAGGTGAAAAGTAATGAGGGTTGTTGAATGGTCATAAGGGGGAATGTCAAGGGTCACCCCACCCTTTGCTATTAATAGTCTGTCATAACTAATTATATAGGATTTTGGTCAACCAAGCTTCTGATAAGAGTATCTTGGAAAAATCTTGGACAGTGTTGTCATGCACCTTAGCTTATCCATTGCACAGAGCTATCTCATCTCTTTGAAGGACTAGGCAGATGTGGATATAATGTTCTAGTGTTGGTGCTAGTAGGTTTACATGGATGTATTGTATGATTGAGACTTAAACTTCTTTATATAATAAGAGCTAACACATTTTCATGCATATGTTGTTATTGTTGTTGGACTGTTCTGGTTTCTGTAGTGATGTATGTTCTTTAACTTACGTAGTTGTGTATGAACTATATTATATTCAATTATATGAATCTTGTTGCAAATGTGTTGTTTGTTTAACCATCACTTTGGATTGTCATCTAACCTACTTTCCAACTTGTGATGCATCTTTGCTTGTGTGTTCTCTTCCTAGTTGAGTATTGTTACAGGTTTCGAGGGGGACACTCATCCCAACTGACCTATTTTATAACCTCTCATGCACCTTCCTTGACTCATTGCAGTGGTCACACCCTTGCTTCTGACAGAGTTATCTTACTTGCTTCTGTCCGACATTGCGGTCAAGGCATTGCTTTATGACCCAATGCTAGGACTTCTACACCAAATAGTATAAGGTCTAATTGGGACTTCTTACCGGGGAGATCCCCTTGACATGTTTGTCGGTCCCGCACCATCAACTAATTACTTTCTCGAAAACTGAGTAGAAAATCCTCCTTGGCACACAGTTGCATCCCTTCTTTGATTAGGAGACCTTCCACTTGATTCTACTCTCTATATACATTATTATAGGCTAGTCTTTGAAAGGTATTCATCAAATATCTTATTCATTGTACCCAAAAAGTAAGGGAAGGTGGTCCAAATTTTGTTCTCAATTGTACCCAATCTAAGATCATCTTGGAATCTCCAAACACCGGTGAATATTCAATTGCAAGCTAGTTAGCACATGGAAGAGCCCCCAAGAGTATGATTAGCTCATCTCTATTATTTGACCCTGTGCCACTATACCAACTAAAATGGAAGTTGTTGTCTGGCTTCAAAACCAAATGTGTCCCACTTCCACAAACCCCATTGGTGGATTCTCCATAAAAAATAAAAATAAAAAATAAAAAATAAAAGAATAAAGTATGATCATAACTCCATGAGTCGAAGATGTCTTCTAGGTTGTTCTTCCTTCATTAGCCATATCTCCATAAAATATGCAAAGATCTTTAAATAGGCATCTCTAGTATCTAGTTTTATTTGTTCAAAAATCTTCTCACTCCTACCTCTCCATATGCCCCACAAAATATAGAAAGGAAAGGAACGATATGTATTGAATCCTTCAAACCATTGAGTGAGACATATTTAAATGGAAACCATGTTCTAGATTACATGTATTTTAAGTGTTTGAAGAACCCCACTCCACGCTGAGATGGAAAAAGGACATGTTAGAAATAGATGTTCCATGTCTACTAAATCTTCTTTGCATAAAAAGCATCTTCCAAGATCCTGAAAGCCCCTTTTATTGATATTATCCCAAGTTAAAATATTTTTGTGGACCAGCAGTGACATAAAACATTTTAATTTGAGAGGTATATCCCATCTCCACATGTTATGAAACCACAAAGCATTATCATTCAAGCCATTTCCATGAGAAATATGTTTATAAATGTATTTAACCAAGATATGCTCATTATACATAACACCTTCCCATTTTAGCTTTTCTTTCTTGTTAATGAGTTTTAAACCTGTTAGACTTAACTGTGTTGTGAAACATGCCCATTCCACAAATAGATCCTCTAGAAATCCAAGTTCAAATGCATTAAGACAACAACTTGTAACAAAAGAAGATCCTCAATCACAAGAGATTTACTTCATAAAGTAAAGCCTTTTCTTATGTAAATGCTCAAGGATGCGAATAGAAAGAGTATGCATTACCTCCATTCCTTTGATATCATCTAGACCTATTGCTATCCTATTACCCCTTCCAACCTCCCATCTCAAATTCGTAGTAGCAAATATTTGTTTCTCATCATGCTTCTCCATATACATGATGCCACCTTATAGTTCGCCAATTTTCTTTTTAGCACATTTATTTCCTAGATGTTAGAACTTGCAACAAGCATGTCATCTACATACAATAATAATTTAATATAGCTGCCATCATTTTGCCTTTTGAGATAAACACAATGATCAGAGTGACATCTAGTATAACCTTGTTCAGACATAAACCCGTCCAATTTTAGATACCACTACCTTGGAGCCTGTTTTAAGCCATACAAGCTCTTCTTCAACCTGCACACTAGTTTCTCTTCCTCTTTTACCACATATCCTTGTGGCTGCTGCATATATATCTCTTCCTCCAAATCCACATGGAGAAAGGTTGTATTTACATCTAAATACTCAAGATGCAAATCTTCAGTTGCTACTAGACTTAAAATAGTTTTGATTGAAGTCATTTTAACAAGAGGAGAAAATATATCATGAAATTCTATACCCTTTTTGTGTGCAAACCCTTTCACCACAGGTCTAGCTATATACCATTTCCTACCTCCATCTTCTTCCTTCAAGTAAACCCATTTATTCTACAATGTTGTTTTACCTGCAGGAAACCTGACTAAGTCCCAACTCTGGTTATGTGCTAAGGAGTCCATCTCTTCTTTCATGGCTTGCTCCCACTTCTTCTTGGTTTTTACCTATACTGCTTCTTCATAATATTTTGGTTCACCAGAATCAGTCAACAAAACATAATATAATGAAGGAGAGTATCGTTCAAGGGGTCTACTTATCCTGGTATATCTTCTAACACCACTTTCAGGTGTTTGAGGTGCTTGTTGCTATTGTGGTTGTTGTTCTATATGTTGATCATTATGATTTTCAGGCACCATTACTTTTCTGTGATCTCGTCAAGCATTATGTATTCCTTGTTTTCTTTTTCCTGTTTCTTTTCATGTAACTGATCCTTATAAAAAACCTTTTCAAAGAATATGACATATCTGCTCCTAATGGTTTTGTGTTTTTCATAATCATAAAAGCGATAACAAAAATTGTTAAAACCATATCCAATAAAGGTACATTTCTTTGATTTTTCCTCAAGCTTCGTTCTATTTTTTGTATTAATGTGGACAAAGGATTCACAACCAAAAGTCTTTAAAAATGAGTAGTTTATCTTTTTACCTGTCCATGCCTCCTCTAGAATACCACCATCCAAGGAACTTGAAGGCCCTCTATTTATTAGATAAACAACAATATCTACATCATCTGCCTAAAATTGTAAAGGAAATCTTGCATGCTCCATGATTGTCCTATTCATCGTTTTTGACACACCATTTTCTTGTGGTGTTCCTGGAACTATCTTCTCTCTATGAATTCCATTCTTTGAATAGTATGTATCAAACTCTTTGCTCCAATATTCACCTCCATTGTTTGATCTGAGACATTTCAACCTTTTTCGTGTCTCATTTTCAACCAAAGGTTTCCATTTCTTGAAAGTATCAAATACATCAAATTTATTTCAAATAAATCAAATCCAGGTTTTTCTAGTTGCATCATTAATAAAAATAACATAATAATGGGAGCCACCAAGAGATGATACCTGAGCAATCTAAGGGATCTGACTCTCTTTTGTTTTTGATAAACACAATTCTCACATAATTTTAAATCAACATGCTTCAAACCTGGAAACAAATTTCTTCAGTGAAGAATCTGCATCCCTTTCTCACTCATGTGCCCAAGCCTATTATGCCACAATGTCGTGTCTTCTCCTGTAGAGGTTAAAGAATTAACATAATTAGAAATACCATTGCATAAATACAATTTACCAATATTTTCTCCTTTTGCTATTACCAGGGATCCTTTAGTGACCTTCTAGGTTTTATCTGTAAAGGTAGTCACACAACCTTCACCTCCCAACTGCCCTGTTGAAATCAGAATTTTCTTCAGATCTGGAACATGCCTTACCTCCTTCAATAGCCATTGATTTCCATTTTGCTGTTTTATGAAAACTGTACCCATTCCAATGATTTTATAGGGTTTATCATCACCCAATCGAACCTGTCCAAAATCTCCTTGAACTTAATCATGAAAATGATTCCGATTAGGTGTGGCATGGAATAAGGCCCTTGAATCTACCACCCAGGCATCAATAATATTTTCTAAAGAAAGAATCGAAGCATCTTGCAACACATCACCTGTTACATTCACTTCATGATTATTTTCTTCTTGTGCATCTCTTTCTTTTCCCTTCTGAGACTTGCAACCTTTCTTTAGGTTTCCTTCCTTCCTGCATTTCCCCTACACTCTATCCCTGATCTACACTTGGATCTACCTTTTCTTGACTTACTGTGATATCCAGGGCTCTTTCTTCTTTCCATTTTTCTTCTCCTAGTCTTTGCAGTCAAAGCATTACCTAATGTCTCATCGAAGTTGTTCTGTCACATTTCCTCGCTAAGGATTACACCAACAACATCATCAAAATTTAAAGTACTAGATCCAGAGATAGAGTTACTAATGGCCATAACTAAACCATTCCAACTTTCTGGCAATGAGCATAGAAATAACAGGGTCCTAACATCATCATCAAAAGTTACCCCTACAGAACTTAACTGACTGGTAACTCTATTAAATTCATTTAAATGATCAGCAATAGATCCACCTTCTAATATTTTCATACTAAATAAACGCTTCATAAGAAATACCTTATTTTAGGCTGAGGGTTTTTCATATAGTTTGGCCAATGTTGACATTAAACCATTTGTTGTCATTTCCTTTGAAATATTAAATGTTATCAATGCCGCTAGGCACAACTGTATTGTTCCAAATGCCTTTCTGTCACAAATATCCCATTTTGTGTCTATCATACTCATCAGCTTCTTTTCCTTTCTACTCAATGGTTGGTACAGATCTCTCTGATACAAATAATCTTCCATCTGCATCTTCCACAGTTGGTAGTTTTGGACATTAATTTTTTTGACCCTAAACCTACCATCTTCCACCATGGATCCCACTCAAACCAGGAACCCTTTCCTCCTGCAAGTTTATTAGCCAAATAGACCTTCGGCTCTGATACCAGTTATTAGGAAATTATATATTAAAGAGCAATGGAACAAATAAAATATTTGAGAAATATAAACAAAAAAAATGCATAATACAAGAGAGAGAAAGATATATGTGGTTAGCCCTGTTTGGGCTATGTCCATAGAGAAACATCTAGTCCTTCCTTTTATATTATCCAGAAACTGAAGAGATACAACCTACAATATGTTTGTTGTAATTCCCTCTTCGCTCTCAATCTCCACTCTCTTACTCACTCAGAATACAGATCTACGTAGATGCAATACAATTCCCTCATATATAATGAGGGGTTTCCTTCTAGGGAGAAAAGCCTAAATTAAACATAACTTATACCATCATATCTTTGCCTAATGAATGACCCATATTGACTACAAATTACAATAGTTTACAAGGCAATTTTACATCTTTTTTTAGCTTGGAGGGTGTTACCCTAGATCCCCCGATAGGGGGTGGGGGGCTCCCAAAGGTCACAGCCGCTACCCCCCTGGACCACCCCTGTAGCAAATATTTTATGGGCAACGTTGCCACCCCATTATGAACTGGGGCCCATTGCAACGATACCTTTGAATATAGAAGATAATCAGGATCCACACCCAACATCCTTTATACCCCACCCTCAATCATTCTCATGTCTTGCAAGCACCTTTAAATACACCAAAAGTATCTTGTTTGTGGATTCAGGCCTAGGCCAAAGGCACCTAGATATAATAGCATCAATTCTTTTGGTCTAAAGATACTGGGGGGGGGAGATACTGAGGTTTGAGCCCTGTAATTGCAATGAAATCACCTCCTCCCCATTTTTCATGAAATTCTTTGAAAATGTCAATTGTTTAGGGTTTTGTCAAAAAGTGCAGGAAGTAGGTTACCATGAGCATATCACATGTATATTTTCCCTCACCTTGAAGGAAGACAAGATCACCATTGCAGGCAGTGATTTCATGTTTTTAGTGGATTTCATCTCTCAAGCTATAGGTATACCAAACCATGGTGAAAAATGGTTCAAGGACATGAACTTGGACCTAGAAGAGTACAAACCCTACTTGAAATCACAATATAAAGGAGCTCACTCACATGTTTTCCCATTCAGATACTTATTGGAGAGATATGCACCATTGATGAAGGGTGTCATGAAGTTCTTCTCATGTGAGGGAGGATTTTCTAGGCTATATCAATAACACATGAGATTGCTCATGCACTTTACAACTCCTAAGTCTCTAAATTTGTCCAGCTACTTGTATACCAGCCTAACCAAAATGTATGAAGGGTGGAATTGAAAGGAAAAGTGCATTATCCCAGCCACTTTCACCATATCCTGATAAACGTTATAGTACTCCTTTAGTTGAAAGAGAAGAACATGACATGGGACACCTTCATTGAGGCAGTCTTGAAAACGCATATAACCACTTCACCAAACCAACACCGAACCATTCTAGTACAACCCATGGAGGTGGAGTAATCTAGCAAATATGATGAGCCTAAATTTTCCAAAACCCACTTGAGCCTATCTATCTACCCTAAAATCCTTTACATTCCAGTCATCTTTTGGCTGTAATCTCATAGAGAGAGCCCTCTCTGGTTTGGTAGGGCTAGCTACCAAACTAAAGGCTTGGTCTATGGTTACCTCAGTTAGTCTCCTCATCAATGTGGGGCATTGTGGAGGATGATAGAGAGCATGACAACTAGGGAGTGCCGAGGTGTTCCAATGAATGCAAGGTTCCCAAGTCATGGAAAAATTTAATGCTAGTTGTGAGCTCATGATTTCCAAGGTGTGTTAGGGAATGCTAAGGCATTCTAACATGTGCCAGATAGTACAGAGACATGTCAAACAAGCTAAGATGTGCCAAGTTCTAAGGCATGCCAAGCTGTACAAGGGTGTGACAATGCATGCCACGGAATGGCAAGGCAACAGAAGGGAGGAACATTTTAAACTTCAATGAAATGAACACAAAATAGGGTTAATAAGTCAACAATTTACCTTTTCCATGAGGAGCATGCTAGGCACACCAACACTAGGTGCCAATTGGTACCAAGTGCCAAGTGTCAATGCATTCACAGTGCCAAATCTTCAACCATTTCTTCTCATATAGTTTCCAATAATTGATCTCAAATAACTTTAATATTAAACCATACCAAAGCATACCAAGTCATCTCAACGCATGAAAAACATGCTTATAAGAATTTCCAAGTGCTAACATGTGCCAAGTGCCAATCTGTGTTACGGAGTGTGATGCATGCTATGAAGTGACAAAGTATATCGAAGAGTGGTAAGGCATGCTAGAGAGTGCCAATTCATGATGAGGAGTGTTAGGGAGTACTAGGAAAAGGCAAGGGAGAACTAGGTAAAAATGCATGGAAGTGAATGAATATGAGGGTGTGTTAATGAGTGCTAGCTGTCATGCCAAGGAGAGAGTCAAAAGGTTTGCTAAGAATAGGTAAGGCATGCCAACGAATATCAGGGAATGTCAAGAAGTGCTAGAGTGTGCTAGGTAGTTCTGGGGTGTGCTAACATGTGTCAAATAGTGTCGAGGCATGCTAGGTGCTAAGACATGCTAGGATGTGTAGGGTACCAGAGAATGCCAATATGCGTTAAGGAGTTTCAAGGAAAAAAAAGGAATAACCAAGCTAAAATGCAAGGAAATGAACACATAAGAGGGTTAATAAGTCGAGACTTTATCTTTTTCAAAAGGGGCATGCTAGGCACAATAATAATATGTTCGAATACATGCCAATTGCTAATTTGTGCCAAGTGTTAATGTTTGTCAATGCAATATTATTCCAAGGTGTTCCAGGAAATGATAGGGACTACAGGGCATGCCAACACATGATAGGGGAGTGCTATGCCATGCGAGGGCATGCCAACATGTGCTTAGGTGTCCTAGTCATGGAAAGATGTTCTAGGTACAAAGATGTTCCAGGTACAAATATGTTCCAAGACATGCGAGGTGCTAAGGAATGTTATTGTACTATTCCAAAGCATGTTAAGGTGTGCCATGAGTGTTGAGGAGTGCTAGGCCTCTTTGATAGAATTGATAGAGCTTCATTATGTATTTAACAATATAGTTCCTACACAGACTAGTGCAACTTTATTGAAAGGAAATTTATTGATAATTTACCTAATAGAGATGAATCATGTGTTGACTCATAGAAAAACTATATTCTTATGACTTGAGGGAAATCATACACACTAATTACTTCTTAAAAAATTCACTAACTATAACCACTATGACCTTGGACACATAATGAAAAAGACTCCACACTAATAGTCTTAAATAATTATATTTTGACAAAACATTTAGTAACAGATACATAGCGTCATCAAAAACTCATTTGAATGATCAATGATGACGAAAATTTTTTTACTGTCACCAAAAGCAACCAAAAATAGAATTGGTGAGGGTCAATAAAAGATCATCACTAGAAGTGTCACAAAAGAGAGAATTAGTGATGAGCATTTAACGACCCTCACCAAAAGTGTCACCAAAGAGAGAATTAGTGACAGGCCTTTAAAGGCCATCACCAAAAGTGTCATTGAAAATGGCTTTGGTGACAAACCTTAAAAGACCATCACTATATACACTTACAACAACGATTTTTTAAAGACCATCACCATATGCAACATTGGTGATGGACCTTACAGGTCCGTCACAGGCATGAAGCGTCATCAAAAAATCATTGAAATGATAAATGATGCAAAAATTTATTGATCGTCACCAAAGGTAACCAAAAATATCATTAGTGACGGTCAATAAAAGATCGTCACTAAAAGTGTCACCAACGAGAAAATTAGTGATGGGCCTTTAACGAACCTCATAAAAAATGTCACCAAAGAGAGAATTAGTGACGGGGCTTTAACGACCCTCACCAAAAGTGTCATTAAAAATGCCTTTGGTGACAAACCTTAAAGGACCATCACTAAATACACTTACAACAATGCTTTTTAAAGACCGCCACCATAGGTGACATTAGTGATGGACCTTAAAGGTCTGTCATAGGCATGACCCTCACCAATGACCTTTTTCCTTGTATTTTTCTTTGCATGGTTATTCTTGAGTGGATGTCTCCACTCTTTGATCCTCAATTTGTGTCTACTCCACAACTTCTTGAGGTTCCTCCTTTAGAGCTGAAAGGTCCCTTTTTGGTGGGATCTGAAGCTCCCTCTCAAGAGAGCACTGCATCACTTTATCTCTATCAAATTTTACATCCCTTTACACAACTGTCATTCTAAGGGATGGAAAGTACACAAGGTAGTTATGGGGAATTTTTATGTAACCCACAAATACCCCCAATTCTATTTTTGACTCTAGCTTCTTCTTTGATTGTTGGGAGACATTGAAATAAAAAAAGGCTCCAAAAATCCTGGAGTGTGGCACATTTGAATTTCTCCCTGAGAAATCGTACTCTAGTGTAATCTTGCATAGAACCCAATGAGGACCCCTATTCTACAAATAGGCTACTTTGTTGCATGCTTCAGCCCACAAATGAAAATTTAGGCATTGGTCATGCAAAATCACCCTTGCTGGTCCAACAATGATATGTTTCTTTCTCCCAACCGCCCCATTCTTCTGTGGTTTGTGGTGTGCTATCAAATTTCATCGAAGGCCTTCTTTTCCAAAAAAAATTTTAAATTCATTCGATGTGTACTCACCTCCTTTATCATTCCTGAGAGCCTTCACCCTCTTGCCCATTTACTTCCCAACGAGTGCATTGAATTCTATGAACTTGTAGAATGTCTCATCCTTCTTCAGCATGAAGAATATCCAACACTTCCATGAGAAGTCATCAATGAAAATGACAAAATATTTGTTCTAGTAGTGGAAGCTATCGACAAAGGTCCACAAACATTAGAGTTGATCCTTTTCATGATTTCATGTGCTTTTCTGTCCAGATCATGGAATGTGAGTTTTGTGTACTTCCCCAAAGTACATCCTTGCATAAATAATGCTTCTCACGTGCTCCTTTGGGGAGGCCTATGGTTAATTTTTGCATGATATCCAAAGCGCCATGATGAATATGGTCAAGTATTATATGCCAAAGTTCACCGACATTGTGACTCTGCTCCTTCTCGACCTTTGTGCCCAATGCGTCACAATTCTCCACATCTAACTTATATAGGTTATTCACACAAACGCCAATATGCTTCACATGCTACATGGTTATGTGTATGAGGAATGACATTCCTTTCATGGATATCACATCATAACCATGGTCTTCCAAAATTGCAACAGAGATGAGATTTTTCTTTAAGCCCAGAATGAACATGACATCGATGTGCATGAGGGGTGAGCCTGAATCTATCTAAAAGGTTACTACTCCAATATGAGTTGCAATATACCTTCCATCCTCCCCATATCCATCTAAATCTGCAAAGATTTCTCCTCCAAGTCATTGAAAAATTCTATATTCCCCATCATGTGGAACGATGCACTTGATTTCAAGTACCATAGTCTCCCCCATCAATGTGTTAACCATGCATTCGATGAATGTAAAGTCAATCTCAAACTATGAAGACAAGGATTCACCTACTACTCCTCTTAAGGATTGTTTTATTTCTTTTTGTGTGGACACTTCATGTCATAGTACCCAAATTCATGAAAATGTAGGGATTTAATCTTTGAAAAATATTTTTTCTTTCCCCCTTGACTGGATTCCACACTGGATTGGGATTTATTCCCTTTTCCATTATTTTCCTTTCCATCAAATGCAAATTTTTCTTCATCCTCACCCTTGGACGAAGTCCCATCTCTGATCCTCCTTTACCAAATTAGACTATAAGCGCTCCCAATTTAGTATTTTCTCCCTCCTGTTCACCGAATCTTGATAGCTACACTTACTCTTTAGAAGTCCCATAAGGGCTAGGATTACAAAGTCATCTTTAGGGATGTTAACACTGATTCCACCTAGTTCATCACAATGTTCTGTGAGCCTTCTTAGATATTGTGGTATAGTGTCATTATTCTACATCTTGATACTTCAAAGTTTATCCTTTAACTCCAGCTTTTTGTGGTCACTAATATTCTCAAACAATTGTTTCAGTGCTTTCCACATCATGAGTGGAGTTTTTTTTTTTGTGGATACTTGAGACGATTTGATCTTGTACTCCCTCCAAGATTATTCTCCGTGCCTTAGCTACATCTTTCTTTCATTGTGTAAGGTCCTAGACATCAACTGCTGGTGGTGTTGGAATATCTATCTTGACATATTCAAGCAATCCATTTTCATCCAATATTGCCTCCATGTGGTCCTTCCATGCAACAAAACGTGAGGTTGCTTCCAAGGCATACTCTACCCTTAGTCCATTGAAGGTAATATTCTTAGCACTAAAGAAATCCTCATACATTGATCTTTAAATTCAAACCTCTGGGAAACAACTTTGAATTTCCTACTCTAATGTGAATCCAACTTTGATACCATGTGGAAGTTAGGTTCTAGATTTACAAATACTCATCAAGTTTAAATCAAAATCAAAATAAATAAACCTACTCTACTTCTACACAGACATTAATTAACAATTTAGAACAAAATATCAAACATGCAAGAAGAAATAAGACACATGGAACATGTATTTTTTTTGGGGGAATGAAATCTACTAAAAACTTCAATTCCTCCTTACATTAATAAAATGAATAGAGATGTATTAGAAGTGATTTTCTCAACTGAGAACACCTTGCAAGTGCATACCTTATCTCTCTTCTCACCGAAGGCATCTAGCCCAGACATAGTGAAATTTTTCCATAGATTGAGCTCCTATTTCTTTATGTTCTTCCTTGAGGAATTACACCCCTATTATTTAGGAAATTCCTGTAATTGAATTACGCAATTCCTTAGGTTGATCATATGACTTTATGCAACACCTATACACTCAATAGTAGTCTACAATTGATGTTACATTGCCTTGGAATCTCCACATCAACTAGGTAGCTTAAATTCTTTACATGCACTAGATATTTTAGGATGACTGATCAATTAATTGGATGATCACTGAGTTTGACTAAAGTCCCATTTCTTAACCAAACTTCCATTATTTCGTCCAAAAGTTGGAACTAGTTTAATTGAAAAAAACATGAGATAACTGACCTTGATGTCTACAAATTAGCAATCATGCATGGAAAAGTACACTCTAACTCCTCCAAATCAAATTTACTGAGTAAATTGGGTGACACAAGCCATGTCACACAAGTTTAGATCAGCCAAGTTGTCTGCGGATGCGGAAATTTTAATTTTCTCAATTTAATCAAGGTGAAATCAAATTGAGAATTTCTTGCTACATTTTTCAACAGCTAAACCAGGTGATGATTAAGAACATGTACTAGTTGCCAAGGATTGATGCTTTATTTGACCAATTGAAATGAGTATTAGTGTTCTCGAAGATTGATCTAATATCAGGATACCATTAGGTACACATCAAATAAGAGGACATCTACAAGACTGCTTTTCAGACCATGTATGTGAATTATGAGTTTGTTGTAGTCCAATTTGGTCTAACTAATGCTCAAGCCACTTTTATGTGCTTAATGAATAATGTATTGGATATTTATTTGGAAAGGTTTGTGATCATTGATGACATATTGATATATTATAAGAATGAGGAAGAATACGTAGAACATTTATCCATGATGTTGAGATTGGTGAGGGACCATCAGTTGTATGCCAAACTTAGCAAACGTAGTTTCTTTAAGACAGAGGTACATTAATTGGGGCATGTTGTTTCCAAGGAAGGTATAACAGTGGATTCAGAAAAGATAAATGCTTTCATGGAATGGGAAGATCCTAGGAATCTCAATGAGGTAAGTTAATTTATGGGGTTATTAGGTTTCTATAGGAGGTTCATTAGGAACTTCTCATAGATTCCATATCCTATCACATCATCGCAGTAGAAAGGCGATAAATTTGAATCGAAAGAGGAATGTACAATAAGATTTAAGAAGTTGAAATAATTATTGACAAATGATGCATTTATAAATATTGCAGATCTGAATAAAGAGTTTTTGGTGTACAAATTCTTGTAAAAGAGGACTTTGTGGTGTCCTAATGCAAGAGGAATAGATGTTACGTTATGAATCAAGGAAACTGAATCAAGATGGGAAAAACTATGTGACACATGATATTGAGTTGGAAACGATCATCCACACTTTGAAGATGTGGAGGCACTATCTTATTGGCAGGCGGTTCATCTTTATGAGTGATCACAGTGGATTGAGATACCTATCTGACCAACCAATTTTTAATGCTATACAAGCTATATGGTTGGCCACAATCAGTGAGGTTGACTTCAATATCAGTTACATTAAGGGAAAGGAAAACATGGTTGTCGATGCTCTTAGCATAAGAGTACAGGTGACTCATATAAAAACTTATAGTTCTTATGGGATATATTTATAGGATCAGATCTTACAAGAAAGACACCAGGATGACTGGTATAGGGAGCTTAGGAATCAATTAAATTAACAGGGTATAGGTGATCAAGATGTGGAGTATCGTCTCACAACCAATGGTTTGGTAAGATTTAGGGAAAATATCTACATGTCGGACAATAGTGATCTCAAGAACATTATGTTAATGGAATTTCATGTGAGTCCATATTAGTCACCCACGACATGAAAATACATTAATAGTGATGAAGAAGTTTTACTTTTGGCCAAATTTGAAGAAATAGGTAGTTGCGTTTGTAGCATGATGTTTTGATTGTCAACGAGTAAAAGTAGAGTGTAAGCATCCAGGTAGTTTACTACAATCCATTCAAATTCCAGAGTGGGAATGGGAGGTCATTTCTCTAGATTTCATCACAGGTTTTTTGAGGACACCTAGATAGCATGAGTCCATCATGGTTGTGGCAGAAATGTTGATAAAGGTAGAACACTTCATTCGAGTGAAGTATACTTATTCAGCTAGTGATGTAGAACAAGACCTCATCAGAGATATGGTGAGATTGCATGTTGTTCTAAAGAGGTTTGTATCAGAAAAAGATGCCAAGTTCACTTTCAGGTTTTGGAAAGAGTTATTTCTAGCAGTAGGTACAGATTTGGCCTTCATCGTAACCTATCATCCGAATAAAAATGGACATACAAAGAGTGTCAAAAATATACTTGAGGATATGTTGAGAATGTATGTTATGCATCAACAATGAAAGTGGGAAGATTACCTTCTGCTATTTTATTTTTCTTAGAAAATGGGTATCATGAGTCATTGAGGATAAGTCCATTTGAGGCATTGTATGGTTGGAGTTGTAATAGTCCTATCAGTTGGGTTAATGTAGTGAACATGGTATTCATAGGGTCAGACATGTTGGTAGACATAGAATAGGAAATGCAGGTTATCAAGAAGAATCTAAAGGAAGCATAGGACAAATAAAAGAGTAATTTAGATCAACACAGGTCATTTAAGGCATTTCAGATTAGGGAGCATGTGTAGTTGTGCATCAATCCCCAAAAGAGCTCCTTGAGGAATAGGTTATGTTGGGGAGCATGTGTACTTGTGCATCAATCCCAATAAGGGTTCCTTAAGGAATAGGTTATATGGGAAGCTGGAAACTAAGTATTGTGAGCCTTCCAAGATCCTTGAGACTATTGGACTAGTGGCATACAGACATGAAGTACCTTTGATAGTGAAATTCCATGATGTTTTTCATGTCTCATTTCTTAAAATATATGTAAGGGATTTTGATCATGTTATTGATTGGTATGTATTGTAGGTCGAGCCAGAAGTATAATTCTAGCTGGAACGCCAGTGCATTTTATAGAGAAAGATGGTTATTCTCTAGAACTAAGTAATGAAGTAGGTTAAAGCACAATGGAAGCTCTTTGGGCCCAATCAAGCTACATGGGAGATGGGTGATCAAATGCATGCTATGTATCCTTCCTTCTTTTCCAGTTGAGTGAAATTAATTTTGCTATATTCATATATGTATATGGGTGTAAGTACCGCAACAAGTTATGTTATATAGCTCCAATAAGTGGTATGGGTGTCATGTTTTTATGTTTTTTCATGTTGGTGTTTCCTTTCAGTAGGTTGTTTATTGTAAATATTGAAAAAATCCATGTTATAATCTCCTTCGTTAGTATATTTTTCTTTCAGTAGTCTTGATAGTTGTAGGTGCCATTGAACACCGAGGATGGTGTTCCCCTAAGGGGGAGCAGTCTATAACAACCCCAGTTTAAAATTTCATGTAATAAAGTTAATAAAGGAAAAATTAGAAGAAGGTCATGGGAAACCTATTCCAAGATAAATGTTGCGAAAAACATCCTAGCAGGTGTTGATTAGTTTCATTATGGCTAAGGGGAAATTGGAAAAGGCAATGGCAAAGGATTCAGAAAGGCAAAGAGTCATTAATTGGAATTTCATTTATGAAAATAAAGGAAATTAAGAGGAAAGGAAGCTGAAAGGTTAGATATTGCATGTTAGGAGGAAAATGAAGGAAAAATAATGAAAATTGAAGAAGATAGAGGCCTAATTAATAAAAAGGCTTCTGAGGATCAATTCACAACCATTTATCAATTTTAGATTGGAGTTGTCTCTCTATTATCTCTATAACACTCTTGCACACTTAGAGAATTCTTGGAGCACTCTAGCATTGGAGAAAGGAAAGAAAATATTAAGCAAGGAAGAGCTAGATCAAGTGGCTACAACAAGATTACTTACAGGTATCTAGTTGCATGTATGATTTCCTTGCTAGCTTTTCGCATGCATGGTATATGCATGTGTGTATTTGGTTCTCTTGTTTTCATTGGCATGGGTTTTTCTAGGTGTGAGACTGGTTTTTAGCCTTGCCTTGCCATTTTTGGATAGGCATGGTGTGATGGTGTTCTTTCATTTGTTTGAGCTATATTTTCAGATGATTTCGAAACTAAGTGAGGTGGTCTCAAGAAAATTCCAAAAGGCCTAGAAATATGTGGACCGATAAAGGTGTGATATGAGGTAAAGCCCGAGGGTGGAGATGGACAAATTTCTCAAGGATTAGGTGGATAGATCTGAAGGAATCCATGTATGTATAGGCCTATTGATCACTAGACCAACATATGGTGGGATTGTGGTAAACCCTCTTAGTGTATGTTTCGTTTTTGGGCCTAGGAATCCTTGACCGGTATATGGAGGGATTCGAGTAAAGCCTAGTTGTATGGATGAGGGTTTTGGCCTATGAATCCTTAACCAATATATGGTGGGATTGTGGCAAAGCCTGAGGAATCCCTGAATGTTTTTTTTTGAGTCCCACATTCATGCTTGGAATATGGCATGGAGGTGATTAACTGAAAGAAATATTTGGTTTAACCCAATCTGTGGTTGGGTGCTACATGGAAGTCCCATACTTGGTTGGATTTTTCATATGTTAATAAGAGCTATTTTCCTCTTGTATATTTTGTGTAAATGTACTTGTTGTTATGTGGTTGTAATTGTTTTTCTATTATTAATATTTCTCTCTTTATATGTTGGTTATAAGGATGGTTGATGACAGACTTGAATTATGGATCTCATCATGTTTGGGTTAGTAAATGAAATGGTAATGAATGGATGAGATAATATATGATAATGAAGCTATTGTGAGAGGGCATCAAACCTTATTGACAATTCTGAGGTAAGTATGATACCCCTATGATAAGATATGTAATTATGACCAGTAGACTACATGTTCATGATGTGCTTGATGAAATTTCTATCATAGATAAGCTTGGTTATATCAATTTCTTATCTATATTTTTTTGGAAAGGCTTTGTACTTATGACATTTATCATTCTTCAGGGTTTTGTGAAGTTTTAGGCAATACTCTAGGGACTAGCCTCAAAAGGTGGCTTGAATCTTGTAGTTACTAGCACAAAACTAGCTGAAAACGTTTGCAGTCGCATGGAGGCCATGTTGTCGGAGTGAGTGGAGGGTTATAGTTGCATGGAGGGATTTTCATGAGAATGAATGGGGTTTTAGTTTAGTTAAAAAGCAATTTAACATAGGCGCTAGGCACTTGGAGTGGTTTGAGGGTTCAATAGTAAAGACAAATTTTGGTGTCAATAAATCAAAGGACCAATTTTTTTACCATTAATGTTCATGGTGAATTCTAGGCCATAAAAAAACAAATTTTAATTTCACAATGGGTAAGAAAAAAGGAAATTCCACCCTTTGCGTGTGTCAAGTAATTAAAATCATTTCACCCCTTTTGGAGGAGGTTAAAACTGCCTTTATCCTAGTGAAAGCACTTTCAAGCTTCCCAATAACTTCATCTTGTTTGAAATAGCAAAGTTCACTACCAATTGGAAATCGGACATTTAAATTACAAATGAATGTATGATGCATATTGATATTATGTCCACAATTATATATTTTATCATATCTAAATATAATAAGTAGAATAAAAATCATTAATAATTAATACATATTTTGTTTTAGCACTGTCTTATTATATCCTATCAAATAATTGTAATAATGAAATTTGAATTAAGAATGTTAACATGTATATATATATATATATTATATATATATAATATATATATATATATATTATATATATATATATACACACCCACAACACACACACACACAATACATATATACATATATATTCTATATATTATAGATATATATGTATATATGTATGTATGTGCGTGTGTGTATATATATATATATATATATATATATATATATATAATATATATATATATATTATATAATATATATATATATTATATATATATATATATCTATATATATATATATATATATATATATATATATATATATATATTATATTATAATATAATAATATATAGGTAATTATATAAGCATCTGTTTCTTTTAATAAATTATTTTAAATATAGTTTTTTTGTATTACTTAATAGTTTAAGGACAACATATTTCATGACAATGTATCTCCATTTTGGACTATAAAAATATTAGAAAGAGATGACATGGGAAAATTTGATTCTTGGGATTCAATAGAACATATAATAGATTATGACGTAGTTACCACGACTTAGGCTTCATATTATAGGTAGTCACATTATTATCGACTAATGTGCTTCAATAGTGGTTATGAAACCAGTTCACAAAAATATAGAAAAGATAGATAAAGGACTTAGAAATGAGCCTCTTTGAAGAGGAAACTTGCTTTACATTACACAAACGAACAATTCTTGGATGATACACATGACAAGACCTGCTTTTTATATATAGGAGTCTAAGGGGTCATAATATAATAAGAGCCAACATAACAATAATAATGTAAGGGAACAACAATAACAATAGTGGGCTTCTATCGGGACCAATAATAATAATATGGGTACTACATGGGCACACCAATATAATAAGGGGATTGCACTAATAACAATAAGGAGTTACACTAGCAGTATATGGACCTAACATGCCCCTCTCCTTCAAAAAGTCTTTTCCTCAATGCTTGAGTAGTTATGGATACTTCTGTCTAAAATTGTCATCCTTCCATGTGGAATATTCAATAGGTAAGTTCTTCCACTTGATGAGATACTCTGAAAATGATTGATTTCATAGTTGTCGATTTTTCGGTTCTATGACTGCTTCAAGATCCAATATGATTTTTCCTTTCTTTTCAATTTCTAGAAATAATCCTTGAACTGGGATCTTTTGCAACTTTTTTATGAGTTCCCACCCTGCTTCACCATTCTTCCCTTGCTTCGTTTATCAAATTTGGTTGGATAATTATACCAATCTCTAGCATTTTTGCAACCATATGTTCAATTTCACTCCTTTAGGAAAATGGATATCAGTAAGGCCTGATATTTGGGGGAAAACTTCCTTGAATCAAATGAATAGCATGATCACGATCATGAATAGGTGAGATTCCTTTGGTAGTCTCAAATACCTTGGAATGATTGTCTAAGAAATTTTGGAGATCTCGAGAAATAGATGATTTTAATGTGGGAACCTCTCATGAACATGATTGTGAAATTACGCCTCACTCTTTCTTTAAAAGATTTGTAATTTCATTAGACCTGATTATCTTTCTCAGTTTCCCTGTGATACCCCTTAATTCAAATTCCTTTCCTTTTGAAGAAAATTTCATGAAAAGTTCTTGAAAATTAAAAGCTATTGACCCAAGGATTATAGCTATTGGAATCCTAGTACAACATCAACACCACCCATTGGTTCCCGGATGCGGGTGACACATCGTCAGTTATGGAGGCGCCACTTGTAGGACATGGGCAGCCCCAAGATTTATGAGGGTATTCAATGCCGGAATGCCGCCATGGAATATAGGGAGGGGTTCAACCAGGAGGCACATTCATTGTGCCATTCTTGCCGTAACCTCATCTGCAACAAGCAGTTATGGCGATCGAGGTTCGAGGCAAAGGTTCAGTGTTTAAAGCCGATGATGATGAGGCTCAATTCATGTTGGGTCATATGCAGCTCTCGACCTTTGATGCTCTGTGCTTGCTGGTTCATGCTTCGGCTCCCACCTGCTCACCCGCTCTCAGGGAGGCCTCACCCTCCTTCCCTCTGCTCATTGGTCATTGTTCTGAAAGGAGAGGGGACTGCGAATTGGCGTCCTTCCCCTACTCCGCCTCTGCCTCAATTCCGTCACCCTCTCGGCTGCTTTTCCTCAGCTCTGTGCCAAGAATGGTCAGGCCACAGCAGCGTCCGCCTCGCTGTCGAGGCTCAGCCAGGGGAGAGTCCTCTCAGCCTCCTGCTGAGATTCCTAACCCCTATCGTTGTCGATGCTACTGCCATGGCTTCCCTGATGCCACGCCAATTCAAGCCAGTCAATTTGTGGACTCCCGCAGCCCTGACCTTTCAGCTCCTTTGCCAGCCTTTGGCTCGGCCATCTTCACCTTCAGTAGCTTGTTGGACAGACCCCGCATCAACGCTCATGTGTCGGTTCTTTTCCTAGATGAAGCGCCTTCTGATAGTGAGGAGCTCCGTGGCAATCAGCAGCAGCACCAGAACGAGGGCTCAGCATTTGTCGAAGAAGTGCCAGGATGGGTGGCATAGCAAGATCCAACGCTGCCGGAGGCGTCATCTTCCAAAGCAAGGGATGTCAACCCAGTTCCCCACCCTGCTGTAGCGGAAGATGAAGAATCTTGGGGGTGCCTAGTGGTTGAAGAGGAACCAGAGAAGTAGCCAGCCCTCTGTTCAGCTCCACCATCTCCAGCCCCCTTCAGGTCTTGTTTTGGCTCTCGACTCATATAATTTCACTGTCTTTCTGGTTCTGTCTAATTTTGCCCCGGCGTGGGATAATTTCAATGTTTTTATGGTCTTGTCTATTACTGCCCCTGCGTGGGATAATCCTTTTGACTGGTCCTGTTTTGAGATGCCCCTGCGTGGGATCACTATGCTGGTAGTCGGTTGCCCCTGCGTGGGTACAGCTATTTTGCCTGTAGTCAGTCGCCCCTGCATGGGTTCAGTTATTTTACTTGAGATGGGTTTTTTTGGGAGTGTTTCAGTTCCCCCACGTGGGTTGATACCTGGCTCAGAATGCCGAGGCCTGGCCTCAGGCGACGACACCACATGACTGTAATGTACTGCCCGCTGATGAAATTAATAGATTAGTTTTTTTAGCAAGAAAAAAAAACACCACCCATTGGAACGGAAAGCATTGGGCTATTCAATACATATTCTCCCATGGATAGATTGATATTATGGCACCTTCTAGAAAAATTTATGGTTCCTCCACTTGCAACCATCACTTCACACTTTGGTGCTACATATATGAAGCAATTCAATTGCTTCGCTATCTTACAATGAATAAAATTATTGGTACTACCTGAATCAATCAACACTATATCCTTTAAAGCCCCTATGAACACATCAATTCTATGTTCCTCTGTAATATATTTTACCCTTATATTCAATTTTTGGAAGTCCTCAATGTGCTCCATCATTGAACCCTTTCGCTTGAAATTTTTTAATTGGGTAAAAAAAGTGTTGATTTTTGTATCCTCATAATGTGCTATCATTTCTTCCGTAAAAATTACCCAGGTGACAATTTTTTTATGAGGGCAAAGCCATAGATAACATACAAACCGATCTGGTTCCAAATATAAAGTTGCAATGCATACCTTTTGTGTGCTTTTCACGTTATGGAGATCAAAATATTGCTCCATATGTAGTATCCATGTTACGGGATCATTACCATCAAACTTCCTCATATCTATATTTGGAACATGTTGGGTCTTCAATCCACCATTAAATTTCATGAAATCATGGTTAACATTTATTTTCTTCTCATCATGAATTTTCTCTACTACATTTTCACCATTAGGAAGCCTTTCTCGTAGCAACTTTGTTGAACCTTCCTTCAAACCTTCCACATCTTTCTTCAAATATTCAATGTTGTCATTCTTTGAATCATGATTGATATTAATTTTTTTCTCATTCGGAGCTTTCTTTACTTCCTTTTTGCCATTAGGAAGCATTTCTTGTAGCAACATTGTCAAACCTTCCTTCCAACCTTCCATTTCCTTCTTCCAATCTTCAATGTTTTCATTCATACCATCCATCTTAGCTTCTAGGCCTTTCTTTAAATGATCCATCTTATCTTCCATGTCTTTCTTTAAACCGTCCATCTAAGCTTCTGTTACTATTTGTGAGAGTGAAATTTATTGCACTTGGTCTCTTAATTTTGATATATCATATTGCATTTCTTCCTATTCTTCATGAGTCATGCTAGATATTTTAGGTTTCTTACTAGGTGTTTCCATTTTATTTATTTCGGGCATCAATTAATGAGAATTATTCTTCACTATGCCCTTTTGAATTCCTTCAAACTAATTTTTCAAACCAAACTTATGCAAAATTTTAAAAAACTACAGACCTTTTTTAACATTGTAGGCGCTCAATATTGAATCTGAGGTATCTTTGAAATTTCGGATCTACAAGGTCTAAAATTGAGAATTGTGGTATCCTTTTGAGTCTTCTTTCCAACATCACTAGTATTATTGAAATTGTATTATCCAACAAAGTGCTATGCCCAATCTCCTATGATGACCTGATTATACACTTTTTCAGTAGAGCGAACTTGTACAAAGTGTCACATGTCACTGTTTGAACTTTCTGACTTGAAAATGTTGTCTAGAAAACTACAGTCCATACTCTTCCTATAATGTCTTACTGAATTTTAATCTAATACTTAGAGAGAACACTGTGAATATTTTCCCAAGGTCACCTGTTTGGGATGTACTTCGGGAGCCTGCAACCCTAAGTTCCTTGTATCATATCTCCGAAGATATAACGATACAAAATTTGGAATTTGGACCTGAGCTTCAGCAATATTTTGGCTCTAATGGTTTTTAATTTCAGAGTCTGAGCATTAGTAGAAACATTTTTATAGCGAACATTCCACGATGACCTACTTGAGATGGAATTCTGGAGCTTAGAAAAACCCTAACTTCCTCGGATCATATCTCCGATAATATAACGAGACAAGATCTGAAATTTGAACCCAATGAGGAGAATGATTTTTTCTCAAGTGGATGTCTCTTTAGCTTCTCAAACATCACAAAAAAAAACGTTATAGCAAAAATTCCACGATGACCTATTTTGGAGTAGCGAAACCCTAGAATCCAAAGTTCTTATACCAAATGTTATGAAGCAAGGTCATAGAAAGATAGAAAAGATAGATCAACGACTTAGAAATTATCCTCTTCAAGGGGGTTACCTCCTTTACATTATGCAAATAAGAAATTCTTGGATCATACAAATGACAACACCTCCTTTCTATATATAAGAGTCTAAGGGGTCATAATATAGTCAGAGCCGACATAACAATAATAATGTAAGGGCACAACAATAACAATAGTGGGATTCTATAGGGCACAATAATAACAATATGGGTACTACATGGGCACAACAATATAATAAGGGGATTTCACTAATAAAAATAATGGGTTACACTAGTGGTATAGGGACCTAACGATAGTGAGAATCCTACTTAAATAAAGAATTGCTTAAAGTAAATTGTGATGAAGAATCATCACAACTTTTTACAAAACTTTCTTCTATGATGAAATTTTTTAATGATGTAATTTAAGATTTTAGCATTAATTTTAGAAGATGATTGAATTATATGAAATAATAAAATAATTTTAAAAGGGTGACATTCTGTTACTAGCATTAGCTCCAACTGTGGGCGATGTTTCCATGAGAAGCATAAAAAACAATAGACTTGTGCTTTCAAAAGTTTAGTCATGGAGTTATTATGATAACAATTAATTACTTTTACTTCTAAATTTCATATAAAAATGACATCTAAGCTTACACCATACCTCATTTTAAAGTGATTGTAAATGAAAATTAACGATCCCTCTCCTTTTCAGATGAATGAAAATGATGAAAATTCAAACTTAATACACAAAATCCCATTCTTGAATGTGAGGTAATGACGTTAAAAGCATAGAATGTGGGGACACATATTTCAAAATTCTTTCTTCCCAATCTTTTTACCTACATGATTATACTTATTATACTTATTATCTATTGGAATATTCTTCCAAATTACAACAATGATTAGAAATCATCAATAACAAAACAAGGAAATACAATATTAAGGCAATGAAATTATATATGATTTCCAATTTTACAATATGATTTCCAATTTTACAAGCAATACCATTTTCATCTCCTTATTTGAATCTCTAATATATATTGATAGCAAAATTTGAAAACCACTTACAAACAAGAAATGAGAATTAATAATACATGATAAACTTGATCACTACACTTAATATATTAGTGGAAAGAATGATGCATTCATTAATAAAATAAAATATTAAAACATCTCATCAAACGAATTCATTTATCAAAATATAAGGAATTTTAACGTATAACTTTGAGTGTATTTAGATGTTACCCAAAGTAATCAATATTATGCATCATGCTCTAAACGAAAATTTTCAACATGACACTAATCTGTATTTAAAGTAATGAATGGTTATAATTTAACATAATTCAAAGCATGAGGTAGGATGAATACTAAGGGGACTTCAAAGATGAGAAATATGCTACAGATTCATATAATTATCATACCTCATCCTCATGGTGTTCTTACACTACCAAAATGACTACATAGCATATTGTGTAGTCACTTCAACACCACAGTTCTTGGTCTACTACTAGTGGGAATCCATAGCTGCGGTGGGGGTACTTACGTTTCCCACTAGAAGATGAATATAATATCATTTTAGGTTATAATAGAGATGTGAATGTGCTAGGTTAGACCTAATACCATAGACATTTCTCCACTACCAACAAGTGTCTTTAGCCACGATCGAGGTGTTTTCATTTCCCAATTATGTTAGCAACATCTTCTTAGCATATATATTTCTTAAACACTCACTAATGATGTATGTTAGTGAATATGGGTTAGGTTTACTCACATTTATAATTTCCTTACTAAAGGTATTCATCCCTAGATTCGAACTTTACCAATATATGTACACTAGATATACTTACATTATGTTAAGTGAGGATGAGATACTTTGAGTAATTCAAATAATTGTTTCAGGGTTTGAAATTCAAGCCGTATTATAGACCATGATCACCACAGCGAAATCACCTTTCAACTTACTAATTATGAAAAATATCTTCTTGGCAGTCATATTCCCAAAATTCATCATACTCAAAATAATATATACCATAGAGTGCCATCATTCTTGTTAATACGTACTAGGTCAATAAGGGATAAAGTCACCTTCTCATTCTACCTTTTTTTTATTCTAATCTATTTATTAAACTAAAAGGCCTTGAAAACCTAATAGTTTTCAAAAAATGGTAAACATCATAGATTCCTAAAGACGCACCTAAAAAATCATACTAATGTTTGTGATATTTATTTATGTACATAAATTTCCTACTCTAATCAACAAGGATTACCATAATAAGTAAAATCAATTTTCCAATGTAGCCAAGAAACCAATTTACAAGTTATGCAAATTTTTTAATGAATGTTTTTTTATCATAAGTAAAGTTAATGGCTTGGAAAACCATAATGTAACTTCAAATAAAGCCTGACAATTACAATAAAAAACTAAGATAGTCATGAAATTATGGGCTACATATTTCTTAGATAGATTAGCTTTTAACGAAATACCAATTTGACCACCAATATCATGAGAAAAATACTCTACTCTTGTTTTACTAGAATAATGATGTGTGTCTCTCTCTTGTTTGTAAAGTAAAAGTAAAATGTGAGGTATGAAAATGAGAATCCCCCCTACTTGTTTAATGTGCTTATAGAAATAGGAAATGTCTAACTCAAACACAACATGTGCATACTATTAGCATCTAGTAAGTTTTGATTATAATTTTGAAGAGGAAAATATGCATTCTGTACAAATTCATCACTCTGATTACTTTAGCATGCTATAAGTAGGCTTTAATATGAAAAGTAATCATTAGAATGAAGTTTCTTTGGGTCAACATCCCATACAAATTTACACTTATCATCATGCAAGAGAGGAAAAATCATGCTAGTATCATATCATACATCATCAAATAGCATAACATGCAAATCCTTAGTGATAATATTGGAAATAACGTTCCTTTCCTCTAGGTTTACTTGGAAAACTATATCTTCATGCTTGAAAAAGGGGAAACTTTTTCATATGAGGGCTGATATATGTTTTCCGAGGTAGCAAAGAATATTGTGATTTCATGAGAATTTTAAGATACATGAATAGAAATATTACCCTAAGAAATATGTCCATAATACCCAACAATAGTTAAAATTTATTTCTCATCCATATCCTCTAATGAAATGTTTATATCTTGACATAAATCTATAAGGTTTCAAGAGATAAATCATTTTCTTCACAATATATTGAGAAAAAGGATATTCTTGATAATTATTTCTGGGATGTTTGTTATAGACATATTTGGGCACTTCAACCCAAATCTTATATGTCAGTAAACTAGGGCTCTTTAAACCCTAAAAGTGTTGTTTCATACCCTAAAGGATCATGGTCAATTGATTACATCATTCCCCAAAAGTTCCACCTAAAAAACCATCCAGAACTGCCGAAAATAGGACCATGCTGACTGCTCCACTATCAAGGTGTGATGCATACTGACTCCTACACTAGCCAGGTGCGATGCATACTGAAGAGGCCTTCTATAGGGTGTGATGAGTGAGGATGGACAAATGTTCAAGACAGTTTGCTAAGTGGACACTCATGGAATCTTCTAGAAACTTCTCTTATGACACTTGCCTCTCTGAATTTGCCCAAGGATGAGTAAGAGATCCAAGAAATCTCCAAGTGGAACCAAAAAAAAACAAGTGGAATGACAGTAATAAAAAACCCAGAGATGACTCATACCCTTACACACATCTATAAATGGATCCGTCATTTAGAGATCTGCAGGCTGGAATTTTGTAATTTCCAAGGAAGTGCTGATGGCTTGTGGTTGGGAAAGAGCATTTTATTGTCAGTATGATCTTGCTTTTCATGAGGTGAAGAGGGCTTTGATGCTGGGAGGATGATGCTAGATCAGACAGGTGGGTTGTAATTCTCCCTTCTACTTTAATAAATTTCTTTGAGTTTTCCTCCATACAATCGCATATTTGTGAATGTTGTTATTTGTGAATTCCATTGCATGTTCATTGTATTTATAATTCTACAATGCATATGATATAATAGATCGAGATGCTTTGATGGTGTTTTGTTACTTTGTCTCTACAGGTATTCTTTAAGCAGGATAAGTAGGAGAGGAATTGCAAGCTCTGTCAAGGGGGAGAGAGATCAAGAAAGGGGTCAAGCAGAAGATCCAGGTTGGTTCCTTTGCCTCTCCCTTATCTATCATACATAGAGGAAATCCCAAATTACTTTGATTGTTTGTTTCTAGGATAGCTACCAATTCTAGAGGGCTAGCAGATCGAAAAGACACTAGTTTTCCTAGAAACAAAATTGCGACTCCACTAGGGATCGAATAGATATTTGTTTGTTATTGTGGCTTGCTTTATAAACTATAGAAAAAGCCTGAAGTTAGCCATATAGCCTTCGAACTACTCTTGCTCTTGTATAGTAGATGAGTGCTTCTTTAGCCAATCTCCAGTTTAGTTTATGAATTGAACATTTGACTTACAAGCTTTCTAGATGCCCTTTTGATAGCTCAGTAACCTCCCAAGATCATTCCTTCATACTTTTCTCTTTACTATCCATCATAACTCAGCTTAACTCACTGAAATCAGCTACAAATTTGAGCCAAAACCCATCTCAATTGTGCTCCCTAGCCCATCACACTGTCTGTCACTATCCACCAATATGCATCGCACTTCACGAGTGTAGCAGGTGTGATTCATACTTGTTTTTGTGAAGCCCAGGTGCAATGACTGACTGATACTATTTCCCTTCTTGAAATTTGGGGTTTTCGTCCTTGTTTTCAGTTATGTTTAGTTGATTTGCTGCTTATGAACAATTACTCATTACTGAAGCCTGCTTTCATTACATAGATCAACCTCCATTGATTAGGATTAGTAAATGTTTTTATGTATTTGTCCATCATTTCCAATCCTTTGTCAAAAAGTTGCTTAAATCAATCTGTCATTTTGGTATAAAAAGTGTCATAACTGTTGTTTTGTGTCAAAAAGAGAAGTGTCATTGAGTCTTCCTTCACTGGATAATCGATTGAAATTTTTGTCATGTATTTGATTTGATTTGTTGAAATTTGAAGTGTCGAAAGAATTTTTTATTCGAATATTAAAAGTTTCATTCAGTCTTCTTCTCTATTTTGAAAAAGAAATTTTCGAAATGTTGCTTTGAGTGAAATGTTTTAGATCTATATCTATTTTTCCTTTTTGGAATTCCTCACATTAAAGGAACGAAAAACAAATACATGCATTTGCATTTAGCTTGTGTGTGAAAAATGATTTAGGAAAGTGCATTTAGAGTGTGCTCATTGCTCTTTGTTTGAAATAATCGTAATTTTCTTTCCGTAGTAGCTATGATTTTCATTGATCAAAATAAACAACAATTTCTTACCATTGTAGATTGCATTTTTAGGAATTTTACATCTACATCATGCGGTGAACCATTGAAAGGCAAACTTCTAAGCAAGATCAACTTTAAAATAAATTTCAATGAACTTAACAACGCTTTGGATCCTAATGCAACACATCTAGAGGTCTAGGCTAGAGATGTGTTCCAGTGTCGTAAAATCTAGTAACTATCATTTTCATCGAAGGTTGGGTGATTCCTCCTCTTTGATACGACAAGTGCTAGCATGGACTTGTGCTCCCTGTACTGTCAAGTATATATTGGGAGACCACAATAGGCTTATATCCTTTATCCATAGGAACCCATCTCTGCCGCCGTATTGATCGCAATGCACTGAACACAACGTTCGGGAAGATTGGCTACCGTACATAAGTCCTTGGTAATTTCTCTTTAATTTATCACCGAGGTGTATATTGCAGCTTTGTGATTGGTTTGGTAATCCCTCTGCCTAGATTCCGAGAGTAGTCACTTTTATTCCTTTTTGACTCCTTAAAAGAAAAGGTCCATCTAAACACTTGTCACTTTAGGCTCGTTAAAAGTCAAAGGGGGCTAGAGTCATCTTTAGCTTTTTCTCGACTCTTAAAAATTGAAAAAGCAAAGTTGTATCAAAGCGTCATTAAAATTTATTAAATTCAAATTAACATCCCTATTCCTTCATTGATCTTAGGTTGAGATAATGGAGTCCACCAATCAAGGAATCCCTATCGAAAGGAATCCTAGTCCATTTTCTTCTTGGGGAAATATTGGTGCTCCATATATGGCTACATTGTCCCTCCTAGGAATCACAATTGGCCTACCAGTATGGCTATTCTTAACCTTTGTCGTTCAAAATACCATGATTCCTCAGCAATTGAGTCAGCAACTAGTTAATACTGAAGTTGACCCTTCGCCTTATTCTTCATTTGTTTCTCCCTCCCCTTCTTCCTCTTCACTTGGTGAAAGTAGCAATGCTAGTAACTGGGTGAGTGAGAAGAAGAAGAAAGGGAAGGAGAAAAAGAAGAAGTCAGTTAAGCAAGGGGGCAACCATGCAACATCTAGTGAATATTAGAACACTAAACTTTCCAAACCCATACATCCATGCATAATTTGCAAAGGAGACCATTTCCATCGAGAATGTTCATGCATACCTTAGATCTTGAGAGAATGGTCCCCCCATTCACACCAACCGGTGTCATCAACCTTTAGTGATCATGTTGACACCACACCATCAACTAGTAATAGAAAGGTCAACATTCCATGTAGATTATGTGAAAGGGACCATACCATCCCCTGTTGTCCTTTTTTGGAAGAAGCCAAGAGAGTCTTGCATAACCATCCTGCTTCACCACAACAACTTCCATTTGGATACAAGAAACTCTTCCCAAGTCCTTTACTAGTTGAAAATATGACTAAGATAACTTAATCGTTGGTCGAAACACCTATCGTTGAAAGTGAATCTTCTAAGTCCATACCGGACCAAAGTCAACAGGTCAAAATGGAAGTTGACCTAGTTTTACCTTTAGAAGATCATACACATCCTCAAGAGAGTGAGAACGATACTGTTCAAATTCTTTTTATCACTTCAAAGTCCAATGAACTTGGGGGCAATCCACCCATTCCTTCACAACAAGAAGAGGACCCCCCAGTTCCCACTACTCAAGGGGTTATTTCAATTGTTTATTCAGTACCCCCTCCAAGTAGTCTAGTCACTTCCTTCGATTTGAATCGGCTAGCAAGATCCCACCTTCCTTCTAATCTACCATTCTGGATCATAGTACAAGTTTACAAAATGATCGTGTTTGCCACTATCATAGATGAAGGGGCATCAGTGAGTATCCTTTCCTCAACTACTTGGAATGTGCTTGGTTTGCCATCACTTATGCCTGTTACACAGAATTTGTCAGGCTTTAATAAAGGAACCAGTTGACCGTTAGGGATCCTTCCTAAGTTACCGATAACTTTAAGAAGGAAAATCGTTCACCTAAATGTGATGGTAGTCCCAGGACTGTTAGATTACAATCTACTCCTTGGACGTGACTATGTTTACAACATGGAAGCTATTGTTTCAACACTCTTTCGAGTGATGTGTTTCCCACATGAAGGAAAAATTGTCACTGTTGACCAACTTTCATTTCCTAGTTCAAACATAGCTTCAAGTCAAACATCATCTCTAAATGGTCCTTTTGCATCGAGAGTGTCTCTTCAACCTTTATTCCACCCACCTAATTACCACGCGTAGTCTAGCAAATGTAACCAAGCTTAGGGGGCATGCACCCTTGTCTATTTTGAGATGAACCCAGCTGAAAAGACAAGTTTCCTAGTAGGATTATGTGATTTGGTTATTTCCATCCCACACCATTCAACTTTGTCCACTATGTGGACGAAACCATGGAAGTTTTTTGTTACTATGTTTACCAAGGAAGTGTTTTGTCTAACCAATGACAAAAACCATCCTGCTTAACCAGAGTGATTTCCATATGGTTATTGGTGACTCTCCTTTTCTCGATGCCTGGGGGCATGCAAACCTTTTTATGCAAGCTAAAAATGACCAATTTCATTTTTTTTTTAGCTTTTTAGCTTTTTAGCATTTTAGTGTTTTAACTTCTTAGGTTACGTGATTGGTCTAACACACCATTCACCTTTGTCTACTCTATGGACAAAGCAAAGGAAATGTTCTGTCTAATCGTTGATGAAACCATCCTACCTAACCTCAATATTTCCTTAGTTTTCTAGTTTTTCTAGCTTTTTAGTCTTGTTTTTCTAGCTTTTTAGTTTTGTCGTTTCTAGCTTACGTAAAAAGAAAATTTGAGCATATGTTATCATATGATTTAAGCTCATTAAAAAATAAACCTACCACCTGAGCATATATTATCGTATGGTTTAAGCTACTTAAAAATAAACCTACCTCTGAGCAATGTTATCGTATGGTTTAAGCACGTTAAAAAAAACAAACCGACCACCTAAGCATATGTTATTGTACAATTTAAGCTTTTTAAAAAATAAAACTACCACCTGAGCATGTTATCGCATGGTTTAAGCTCGTTAAAAAATAAACCTACCACTAAGCATAGTTCCCCACAGTTCAAGCTCGTTAAAAAAATGAACCCACCTTTGATAAATAACCTTTGTGATTGCCATGCTATCAGATTTTTGAGCCTTGGTTGTGTTCCTACCATCACCTCCATCCTTTTGGCCAATCATACGCTTCCACTTGATTGTTTACCATTTTGAGGAACAACTGCAACTAGTGGTCCTG